>PDHQ01000149.1:0-85220 GCA_003339415.1 Ophiocordyceps camponoti-saundersi (nom. inval.)
ATAAAGTTTAAGAATTTTTTCCTCGCTTAATAATAATCTAAATAAAAAAAAAACTTAATTTCTATATAGTATTTCTATCGCGCTATTTATTAGTATTTTTTTTATATTAAAATAGCTTACGTAAGCTAACTAAAAATTTAGTCCTTTTAGTCTTTAGTCTTTAGTTAGTTAGTCCTTATATTTAAGGACTGACTAAAGTCCTTAGGCTGACTGACTAAAGACTGACTAAAAGGTACGTACTTTTAGTCCGGACTTTTTTTAGTTAGTCCTGACTGACTAAAGACTAACTAATTTTAAACCCTGTCTTAATATAATAAGTATTTTTAAATTAGCCTTATTTCCCTATATTATAAAGGAGGAAATTTACCTTTAAAGGGGTAAGGTTTCTTTATTATTTTATAAGTATTAAAAGTATAAGCTTTTTCTTTCCTAGCTATAACTTTTTCCTTAATTACTTTAAAAAGTTTAGGGGTAAAGAAATAATATATAGCTAAGGTTAAGTAATAAATATAATAAAGCTTTCTTTTAAGCTAAAAATCTACGCTTATAAAGTTTTATTAGTAAAAAATATTTTAAGTCCGATTTACTATTTTAATAGCTAGAGATTTATAAATTAATAAAACGTAAAATTACTACTAGTTAATATACGCTTATATATATAATTTACTAGTAGTTATATATATTAAGCTAGCTATTAGATATAATATATAAGAAAGGGAGATAAGCTAGCTACTAATCGTAAGATTATAAAATAGCTATTATAAAAAGTATAAATATAAGTAAGAGTTTTTTAAAAATTAAAATAGTAATTATAAAAAAATTTAAATTATTATTTAAAAGAATATTAAGCTAATTATATAGCTAGGAGCTTAAGGAAGATTTCTTAGTATAATTTTAAAAATATTTACTAAAGGGGATTTTACGGTAATTTCCGAGTATATTAGTAAAATAGAGATTTTCTAATATGCGGTAATTTCCTAATATACGGGGATTTCCTAGTAAAATCCGGAGATTTCTAGAGGTATATTTTAATATTAAATTTTATTAAAAATTTTAGTAAAATCTTAAGAGTTATTATAAAGAAATCCTAAGAGGAAATCCTAGTAATTTCCTAAGCGTAAAGGTAATAAAATTTTTAGGGGAAATCTAAGTAAAATCCTAAAGCGGGAAATCTTAGGAAATCTTAGGGAAATATTATAAGAGGTTAGGCGATTTATAAAGGTATTATTATACGTCCCGTATTATATATAGCGATTTTAAAAAAAATTAGTTTAGTAATAAAGAAATAATAGTAATTTAAAATAATACTTAAGTTATAATTAATACGGTTAATTATAAATATATAAATTTAGATTTAGTATATAAGATAAAAAGTAAATAAGTATAATTACTTATTTTAATAAAGCTTATAGAGGGTATTTTCTTCCTTTTAAGCTTTAATTAACGAGTTAATTAAGAGGTATTTTCTTCCCTCTAATTTCTTAAATTTATATATAGCTTCGTAAGCTTAATTTCCTTTTAGAAAATGCGGTATTTCTCCCCTTAAAGCGGCTTAGTTAGTTTATCCGCTATTATACTAGAAGTTTCTATCTAGCTAATCTTTATATAGCTTAACTATACTTCTTACCGTAGCTAATAAGAGTATATATCTATATATAAAAGCTTAGTTTTTAACTTTATATTCTCCTTAGTAATTAACCTAATAGTTTATAAGTTATTATAGTATACCGTAATATCTTCTAATAGTTCGAATTAAATTTATTTATATAGCCTCTTAAAAGCTTAGATTTCCTTTATAATATATAATAGGGCTAGGAACTTAGCCTCTATCGAGGAAATTATTACTATATCTTATTTCCTAAATTTAAAAACGATTATACTCTTAAAAACTTAGATAATAAAGCCTTTAGTATTTTTATAATTATAATTATCTTTAAATAAAGCGTTAAATATAGCTATAATAGTTAAATCGTTACTATTATAGCTAATTAAAAAGTCCTAAGTATTATAAAGGAATTTTATAATATAGACTACGGATTATATATATTAAGGACTAGGATTAATAAGGCCTTATATAAGTTAGCTAATAGTAAACGTAATATTAGCTTATATAATAATAGTAGCGTATATTAGGCTTCCGATAATAGCTTAATATCGCTTAATCTTTTCTTCTATTACTTACCCCTCGAAAGGGGGAATTTTCTTAAGCGTTATAAGCTATAGCTAAGTTTTCTTTACTAGGAGCTTTTTAAATTTCGTTATAACCTTTTAAATATAAGACTTCTAACTTAGGAAAAGATATTAATTAGCCTTATCCCTAATAACTTTAATATTTAGGAACTAACGAAGGTCCCCTAGATTCTTAATTTAAAAGGCCTTCTTAATAGCTTATCGAAACTTAGTATATTTATCTATTTAATCTTTCCTAAATAAAGCTATAAGATTATTAATATAGAAGAAAATAATAATCTTCCTATTTATTATAATATAAGGGTTTTCCGAAATAGCTTTATAGCCTTATTCTATTAGCTAAGCTATAAGTAATTTATACTAAAATAAAAGGGATCGTCGAAGGCTATAGAGAGCCTTCTTTAACTTCTAGGCCTAGCCTAGCTTATTAAAGCTAGGAGGTATTTTATAATATACCTCTTCGTTAAGGTTACTATTATAAAATATATTTACGAAGTTATACTAATAAGCCTTAAGGTTAAAATACGCTATAAGGGCTATAAGGAGCTTAAATATATATATTATTAGCGTATAAGTATAAATAGATAATTTATTCGGCGGTTATTCGTTTCCGTATATAATAATATAAGCTTTATATTTTTAAAAGAAGCCTTATAGGTTAAACTTATAAATAAAGACCTATTTAAGATTAATTAACTGCTACCTTTAAAGTATAGCGGCTATCGAGATCTTCTTAATAATTTTATAATCCTCTATCCTTATTAACTTAACTTTTATAGCCTCTAACTATTATACTTTATTAGGCCTATTATAAGCCTTTTTATATATAAGAGGGGGCTTCGGTAAATAGTCCTAATAGGGCTTATTTATAAGGGCTTAAGAGAGGATAAAAGCCGAATTCCCTATTTAATTAAGGGAGTTAGGGGTAAGAGGCGTATAAGAGGGCGTTTCCGCCTCTTTTATTAAGGGATTTATAGGTCCGGCGCTAGAATAACTATTATCCCGCCTTTTAACGCTAGATTAATTAGAAAAGCCTAAAAATATATTTTCCGATATTTCTTAAGATTAAGAGCCTTTACTAGATAAATTATATACTAGGGGCTTTATATATATATATTATATATATAAGAGAGGCTTAGGGGCCTTTTCTTTTTCTTCTTCTTTACGATTTTTAATAAGAGAAATCTAACGTAAGGCTTCTTCTACCTAAGGAACTAATAGTTCTTAATAGTCTTAGCCGAAAAAGATCTTCTTATTAAAGGTAACGAAAAAAGTGCTAATTAAAAAGTACTTTTTTAAGAAGGGTACCTAAATTAGGTATTATAAAGAGGAAGTAATATTAGCTAAGTAGCCGATATAAGCTTTTAGATTAAATTTACCTTAAAAGCCTCTTAGTACTTTTCTTATTATAAGAAACGCCTTATACTTATAAGCCCTAATATACTATAAGTTTTAAATAAGATAATTTTCTAAATAACCCTTTTACTAAGAGTTATAAGTTTTAAGCTAATAAAGCCTCCGCTTAATTAGCTATATAGCTACCCCCCTATTTACTTTATAAGGCGTCCTATTAAGGAGGTAGATAGCTATATATATAGCTATTAGCTATAAGTTATAAGGGAAGCCTAACTATATAAGGAGGTATATAGCTATATAAGTTACGATACCCCCTAATTATTTAATATAACTATTTTAGTATATATATACTAAAAAGGTAAATTAAATATTAATACTTTTAAAAAATATATCTTTATAAAAGGCCTTAATAAAAAGGGCTTTCTTATAGTTTATAAAAATAATCGAGACCCTTAAATTAAAAGATCTTACGATATACGCTACGAATTTAACTTATATAGTAAGTAAGTTAATTTTATAAGGGATATCGTACCCCTTTTATTCTCTCGTAAACTTATAAATAAATAGGGCTAAATAAGCTAATCTATTATAGCTTAATTTTATATAGAATAAGTTAAAAAAGATAATAGCTTAGGGATATTAAGGCTATAAGGCCTAATAAGGTACTCGTAATCTCTCCTTCCTAAGTTTAGTAATTATATAAATCTCGTAATTAGTTATTAGGATAGCCTTATTAATACTAACCCCCGGTAACTTACTTAGTAAAGCTTATACTTTAGCTTTTAAATAGCTTATATAAATATACTATAAGTCCTTATTTATCTTTATAATAAGTTAAGGGAGTTATAAGTTAACTAAAGCTATTAGAGTTAGTTTAATAATTTATAACTAAAGCTACCTAATTCTTATAACTATATAATAAAGAGTTACCTTATTTTTCGAGTTATAAAATTAGCCTATAAAGTTATTCTAAGCGTAACTTTTTTCTATAAAAATTATTAAAAAGATAAAATTAATATTAAAGTTAAGGTTAAACCTAATATTAGTAAAAATTATACGATAACCCGTTTTTATTATAAGTATAACTATACTTACCCTTAAGGTAATAACCTTAGTTATAATAATAGTAAGATTAGCTTAGCTATTTAGGTTAAAAATATTAAACTAGTTAAGGGAGTTAAAGATATATATTAAATACCCCTTATTAAGGAGGACGCTATTTTTTATCTCCGCACCCTTCGAAGCGGGATTCCCTAAGGCTATAAAAACGCTTAAGGTTTCCTTATCCCTCTATTAGCCGATAGTTCCTTTATTTTCCTTCTTCTATTAATTAACTTTTTATTAAGTTAATCGATTATAGGCTACCTTATCTATAACCTATTAAAGAAAATTATTATTAAGATTAATCTAATTTTATAGGAAAGGAGAGATTAAGTTAAGGAGAATATAGAAATACCTTCTCTAATAATTTTCCTTCTTCTCGAACTTTTAAAAATACTTTTAGCTATATTAAGTATAAACTTAAGCGTTACGCTCTCTAAAGTTATTAGTTAAAGAAAAAGGGGCCTAAGATATTAGGCGGCTATTATAATCCCTATTCTATAAGGTATTTACCTTCGTTTACTACTTAAGATTATCGTAAATAATAAAAGCTATTTTCTTCTTAATTTAATTAAGCTTAGAGGCCTTATAATTAGCTTTCCTAAACTCCTAAAAAATATTAATAAATTAAGAAGCCTTTCTATAATCTTTATAATAAACTAAATTAAAGTTATATTATATCGTTTATATAAATAAGGGATACCGATCCCTTATTATATAGATAAAATACTTAATATATACCTTATCGGTAAACTTTACGCTATTTAATTATAAGTAAATCTGCTAAGCTTAGATTAATTAAGTAACTTATTTATTAATATCCTTTTTTAAGGGATTTTATAAGAATAGGTCCCGTAACTTATCCTTAATAAGTTTATATTTAGTAATATTATTAGGCTATATAAAGGTATATAGCGTTATTAGCTTTTCCCTTAATAAAAAGTCCTCTTAAATTAAGGACTAATAAGCTAAAAAGAGGCCTACTTAGATAAATAAATTTATCTTTTTAAGGGCTTTTTTTATCTTATAATATTCTTTTAAGTCCTCCTAGAAATTAAGGAGGGTAAATATTTTATATTCTTCTCTAAGTAATTAAATAGTTTTAGAGTTAGGGGTTTTACTTCTTATTCGATTTTTTAAGCTTATAAATAGGATTTCTAATTAATCCGGCTTTATAAAAGTCTCTTATATTTCTAGGTTTATAAAAAACTAAATATTATAGCTTTATATTATATTAATAATATCTTAATATTAATTAGTTTAATTTTTAGGGTTTTTAAAAATAAAAGTAAGTTTAACTAATATTATAAAGTTTACTATTATATTAGTTATTATATTATTAAAATTATTAATTATAGTTAAAAATTAATAAATTTAAGGGTTATAAATTTATTAAAGAAAATAATAATAGCTTTATTTCTATAAAAGCTTAATTAATTAAGTAAATTTATAAAATATAAGCTATATAAGCTATAAAAATAGTAAAATTAAATAAATTAAATTAGAAAATACTAACTAAGCTTATAACTATTAAATAAATAAAAAGCGTATAAATTATATTAATTAATATACTTACCCTCCTAAAACGGAGGGAATTATCGTTATCTTTATATATATAATAAGGATTATCTATATCTACCTTTTTAGCTATAATGCCCTTATAAATAAGCCTTTATTCCTATATCTTATATATTGCCCTAAATATAGCCTTTTTTCCTAATAGGAATTCCGTTTCCTAGGTTACGGAGCCGTTACTATAATAACCACACGCCTTAAGGGATAACAAAACACACGCCTAATCCACCCTTGTCTTAGCCCTCTGACAACAATGTACAGATAGTACGGATACAGTACATACATATGCATGTTCCTCATACATACAAACACTTTAGGCCCACGGTCGTACCGAAACAAAAACCAGGAACCTAATGCTTAGAGCGGCTCTTCGCCCATTGGATGCCGGCAGTGGCAGCAAGTAAGTAGTACGGATACATGCCTACCTACTTGGTAGTGAATGGCGTCGAAAGGTTCCAAGGGCGGCAGAGAGGGAAGAGAGTCTTTTTTTCTTGTTCAAGAACTCACTTACATATGACAGACAGTATTTATTTCCCTCCTTTCCAAGACCTCTCTCCATTCACCACCTTTTCGAGGCTCTTCTGACGACAAGGATTGTTTAAAAGCGGTCAATAAATAAAGAACAGAAGACAAGACAAGACAAGTTAGAGCGACTCACGAGAGAGAGAGAGAGAGAGAAAGAGAGTGTGTGGTTAAGAAAAGCGTCCGTCTCTTTCTCTCAGGTCAGGTTCAATCATGTTCAACAAAGCTGCCAAGGTCTTGGCCCCATGCGACATGTGGGCGACAGCCGAAAGAAGGATATATACGGAGGCCGCGTGCAAAACTCAAGGCCAGGCTGGAAATAACCCCTATCAGAAAAAAGTAAATCTGCATAGAAATTTGCGGGGGGGGGTACTTCTATACTACGTAGCCCCTTTAATATACCGCTTATCCCCTTTTTAGTCCCTTCGTGCCTAAGGGGGTTAGTTATTTATACCTAAAGAAGGATAAAAAGAGTATTAAAAAGAGGGTTAAAGAGAGGGTTAAAGAGAGGGCTAAAGAGGCCGAAAAAAAAAGTTAAAATAAGGTAAAAGAGGGATATCGCGACCTAGGCTCTTATTATTATACTTAAAGTATAAGGCCTCTCGGCTACCGCTATCTAAAGCCTTATAGGAATCCCTCCTTATATAATTAATAGTATTTATTCGAAAGCCCTTAAATAAGGCTTTTAGCCTAATTAACGCCCTTTTATTTTTCTCGATAAATTTATTAAAGATAGCCCTTATTCTAAGTATTTTTCGAAGTAGGAAGAAATCTATAATAGCGTTATTACGAAAGTCTAGCGCGATCGCTACGGTAAGGAAAGGAATTACGTAAATATTGCTATAAATTTTAAAGCTAAAAGTATTAATATTTCCGTAATTACTATATAGTAAGTTTTTTAAAAAGTAAGCTTTAGTAAGATAAAGCTAATAAGGAAGCTTAGCTTAACGAAGAAAATAAGGTAAGAATAGCTAGCTTAGTACTTTATATATATAAATTAAACCCTCGATAATTAGAAAAAGGTTATTTAGTTAAATAAAATATTTATTATTTTATTATACTATTAAGGAGGCTATTACATATAGCGAAAACTTAATAAGAGGTTTTTTTAAAGCTATATTCGTAAGCGATAGAAAAAATTATTAGAATTTATATTCTAAAAGTATTTTTTATACGATTAGAAAAGCTCTATCTATTACTAAGGCCCGGAAATTATTACTAAGAAAAAAGAAGCTAAAAAATTAATCGTAAAGCTAAATAAAAACCTTAAGCTTATTCTTAAGAAAGAATAGGAAATAAATAATAGAATATAATAACTTAATTTATAATAATTACCTAGAAAAAAGCCTTAATAGCGGTAAAATTCGAAAATAAGAAAGCTATCTTATAGCTTAAAAAGAGGGATTAATTAATACCGTTATTAGAAGATAATCTTATTACCGCTACTTTTCCCCTTCGCGAAAAAACTTAACGTTAATCTTAGTAATAGCGTTCTTATTTAAAAAAATAAGGCGCTAGCGTATAATTACGCTTTTTAATATTACCTATATTAATTTTACGATATTTAGCGCTTTCTTTAATATATAAATTCGCCGGATCTTAACGCTATCGAGCTTTATTAGGCTTAGATAAAAAGGCTAATAATAAAAAAGGGCGCGCCGAAAAATAGGCCTAAAGCTATCGTAGCTTAGCGTACCGCTTAGGCTACCTTACCTTAAGAGAAGATATAAGCTTAGATTAAACGGATCCCGCGGTATATCTAATAAATTATCGCTCTAAAGGGCGGAAATAAGTATCGTAAAAGGAGGTATTATATTAGGGCCTTAGGTCGATCGGGGTAGGCATATAATAAAGGGGCTACGTAGTATAGAAGTACCCCCCCCTGTAAATTTCTATATAGATTTACTTTTTTCTGATAGGGGTTATTTCTAGCCTGGCCTTAAGTTTTGCACGCGGCCTCCGTACATACATACGAGAAATCTGGACGGCGATTTTTTTTATGCCGAGAGAAAAGACAGGGAGAGGGATAGACAGGCAGTGACAGACAGGGAGAAAAAGAGAGAAAGAGAGAGTCTTCAGCTCGTCCAAAGGCTTCAGGGGGGGGCGCGGAAGATGCTTGGCGGGCGGGCCGTGATGGCCAGTGAGGCAGAGCTCTTTTGATGACCGATGCGCCGTCGTATGGAGAAGAAGAGGTGAATTTGAATTGAACGAGTGTGTCCGTATATCCGTACATCCATACACACATACATACATACATACTGACATACAACAATGCAATGCATACATGCACGTACATACATACATACAACACAGTGAGAAGAGGATGAAGAAGAAGACGAGAGGAATTCCGCCTCGGGAAACCCCCCCCTCCTCCCCTCTCTCCATCCCCTCCTCCTCGTCTCCTCCTCTCATGACATGTCACTTCCAGAGAGTGTATTTTGTTTCCCCTTCTTGCCTCTTGCGCACGAGGCTGGCTGGCTGACGAGGCCCGACGCTTGTCGGGGAGGGGGGATCGGATCCCGTGCGTCTCTCGTCAGACTCTCTCTTCCTCTCTCTCTCTCTTCAGCTTCTTTCTTTCTTTCCAACTCGGTAAATGTGGCGGCCGCGGTCGCTGTTCATCTGCTCACCCGTGCGGCCGAGGAGGAAGGAGGAGGAGGAAGAGGAGGAGGGAGAATGCGACGGAGGCTTGAGCTTTTTCTGGGCCTGACCACCACCACCACCACCACCACCATCAGTATCCGTACCGCCACCACCACTAACCACTACGACCATCCTCATCACTCTCTATTCACCACAGCCACCATCATCAATCAACAACAATAACGGCAGCACCAACTCTCGTCTCTCGTCTCTCTCTCTCTCTCTCTCTCTCTCTCTCTCATTCTCTCATGTTCTCCCCCCTCTCTCTCCAGTAGGAGACGTGTACGTAGTAGACACAAACATATGCGTACAGGTAGTACTCCGTAGATACTACTACTACTACTACATGATGCAATACAACAAACAGACGTTCAGCTGGCACGTGAGTCGCTGAGATAAGCTCTCGTGCGACGGCGACGGGCGATGCCGACAGAGCGAGAGGTCAAGCAGCCATCGCCATCCCATTCTCTCCTCTCTACCTACCTATCCGTACCTCACTCTCTCTCTCTCGTCTTTCGCCGTCCCTTTCTAGAACCCGAGTGCGACAGTCAATGTAGGTAGGATTAAGCTGTGCGACCACGCCGCATACTTTCGGGCAAATCGACGCTTATCTTGCTGCGCATGTCTTGCTTGGACAGGTCTTCCGCCGACGAAAAGGATGGATTGCTGCTAAGGTAGGTAGTAGGTCCGGCCCGGATCTCGTAGCACAGCTCGCTAGGAACCGCTACCGACGGGCCACACGTGGCGGTCTACTTTACTACCTACCTCCTTACCTTACTGCCAGTGGTGTGTACTAAGAATATACGTCTGTACGGAGTACGGGATTACAGCACCTGCTGGATACACTCACTCACTCACTCACTCACTCACACGCACGCACGAATACAGTGCTGACAGCTGCCTGTCTGCCTGTCTCTTGCGTGTCTCTTGTCTGTTCTGTTCTGCCACGCACGAATCGGTAAGCTCGGCGCGGGCGCGCAAAGAAAAAAAGAGGGCTCGGCGAGCCTCTTTCCCCTCTTTGCATCAGCGCCACGCTCCCGCGACATTTCGGTAGAGGATCCGTGATGTCGCTGTTGTTTCTTTCGCTCTTGTCCGTACCTTCTCTCTTTTTTCTCACCTCTCTTTTTTCTCCTCTTGTCCCTTACGAATTTGCTCCTTACCCACACGGGGTGTGAGATAAGGAGGTGGGGGGGAAGAGAGCGGGGATCAGCGAGAGAGAGAGAGAGGGGTGGACGGGGGGTGTTTGCTCTTAGCCTCCGGTGGCTGTTGCGTGTTTCCTCAAGATGAGCGTCATTGAGATTAATTTTCCTTTGTTATGCAGCACAGATGTTTTAACGGGGTTCAAAAGGCTAGGCGATCCGGCGTTCTGGTGCAGGCTAAGGCAGCCACAGCGATCCCGTACCTGGTTTGCCGTCATCTGCTATGTGTACTACTTGTACATCCGTATGTGCAAGTTTAATATGACGAGTCTGGCTCTACTATACACACACCTCCAAGTACACCCCCCCTTTGGATACACCCGTGGCTAGTAGGGGCCTAGGTGTGGCACTCTCAAGTGAGCATCTAGACCGGCATCAAGCCACTCTCATCACTCAACGCAAGTGTCGTCTGTGAATGAGCACATATAGACATACGGTCTATAGATAGGCCTGGTTTATTCAGTGTATGTATGAGTGATGCCAAGTATCCGTACATATATATGTATAACACTTGACGTACGGACGTACTCCGTACATAATTCGACAAAGTAGGTAGCAGGTACGGCGTAGTATGAGTGTACGGAGTACGGATAGGGATAGGTGGGCTTGGTAGGGGTGTAAATGTATGCATTGAATAAGGGCAGGCCTCTCGGCGGCGAGTCTAGATCGCAGGGCCCATGACGGAATTAGAGCTGGAGAGGTGGTCGTAAGCTGATGAATGGCCTGAGAAGAAGGAAAGCGGCGGCAAGGGCCCCGGAACCCCAGAGAGGATATTCGTACATACCTGCATACATACACACGACACACATGCACACGGGCACACACACACAAGAGCACACACACACATACACACACATGCACACACATGCATCCACCTCACAATGCGCGGTTGTATGCGGCAAGCCGCCACCACCTTGTGGTACGGGCTTGCCAGATCAGGCAAGGCATTCGTCGTTTTAGGTCCGCGAAGGGCCCAAGCCGCTGGGCCCTGGTCCGCGTCTTCAACCGGGTTGCTAAGCATCTACTAGGCCGCGGTAGGTTAAATCAAGCGCAGCAAGACTGACTCTTGTTGGAACGAAGAGAGAGGAGAGAGAGAGAGAGAGAGCAGACGACATTGTATGTACATAACAGGCTTGCAGATCCTGCCCCTTTCCACCCCACTTTTTCAGACTTGGCTTTTTATCTAAGGTATGTGTTTTCTTTTTGGTTGGTTTTGGTTTGATTTTCTTCCCCTGGTTTTTTTTTCTTCTCTCTTTCTCTCTTTCTCTTCTTCATTCCTTCTTCCCGCTTGCTGCGCCACTGAACGGGATGAGACGATGTGAGCCACAGCCACAACTGGAGACGGGAGACGTTCAATGTGCCGATGCAAATCCGTGTAATCCGTACCCGTAATCTGCACACGAAAAACGACAAAGAGAAAGAGAAAGAAAAGGTGGGAAAGAAAGAAGAGATAAGAGTACGACGACGAATACTACGATATCCTTCTTCCTCTCTTCCCCTCCCCGCGCACCACGATCCGTGCTGCAGGTACTTTCTTTTCTCCCCATCGTCGATGAATCGGCGTAGGTGAGAAGGACCCTTTTCCCCCAAGTCGCAGGCTTCGTACCGACTTACGGATGCCGTGCGAACACGGCACGTCTCTGGCCCCCCCCCCTCCCCCCCCTCTCCCCTTGCTACCCTGAGAGGGCGTCTACAACGCTAGGCCGGTGATCTGAGAGAGGCAGATGCGCGTCAACTGGTCCCGGTGGTCTGGGTTGATGGTGAAAAGATGGGGGGAGGGGAAAGGGGGGGGGAAGGGGGGGAATAGGATGGGAGGGGGAAGTTGGTTTTTTTTTTCTCCTATACCGACCAACCTCAGGTATGAATGGATGGATGTATGTAATAGGTACGGATATATATGTGTAGATTGGTAGGTTAGTCGTCAGGTAGGTGAGTAGGTAGGTAAAAAAAAAAAAAACCTGGGGATCAAAGCTGTCTGATGCACCTTGATTCTCTTAGGGGCCCTGTAATCGTGCCTCGACTGTCGGGAACAAAGAAGCAACGCTCGGCCCGCGTGGCCTCGGGGGTGGATCCAACAAAGCGTCGCAACGCAGTCCGACATGATACGGCCAGCGGCTTGCGTGCCGGGGAGCCGATGTGCGATGCCCAATGAAGAGTGCAGGGCAGATGCCAAGAAGCAGCAACCGGTCCCAGGGAACGAGATGGGGCTTAAAAGAAAGCCGGGAGGCATAACGAACAAGGTTTTTTTGGTCACTAACGGGAGGGGGTTGGAGGGGGGGGGCGTCTCTCTCTTTCTTTGGCTCTATTCTCTCTTGTTTGTCCCTTTCTCTCCCTTTCTGTCCCAACTGTATTCTCTCTCTCTCTCTCTCTCTTCCTCAGAGCCTCTCTCACTGTACATCCATACCTAGGTAGGTAGGCAGGCAGGCAGCTAGGTGTAGTATGTACAATGCATGCCTGCATGCATGTTGCATGTATGTATGTATGTATGTATGTACATATGTGTGTGTGTGTGTGTGTGTCTGTGTGTCGGTGGGTGTCTGTGCTGCATTCACACTCAGGCCCGAACAAGCGAGAATGAGAGAGAAGAAACAGATAGACGTACCCAACAGAGTTCGTTTTCGGCGTCCAACGGCCCCAGTCTGCCGGAGACGGGCCTGAAAGAGGAACTCATGGTCCGCGAATGCACGTTGTTGTGTGTCTCTGTGTGAGTGAGAGAGAGTGTAGAGTGTTGTATGTAGCATGTAGAGAACATACATAGAGTCTAGAGTGCGTGTGCGTGTGTGCGTGCGTGTGTGTGTGGAGGTGGGTGCCGGAAGGGCCCGGGCCCGCCCGCACGTCGCGCGGTTATCGCCCATGCATCATTCTGCGTAGCATGGATGGAGGGTTGAGAAAAGCTGCCAGGCTTGGGGCTGGACCGAGCGGGCAGCAGTTGGAGGCGGCTTGGCTTGACCGGGTACAGATTGTGCAACGCAGATCCTTACTAGCTCAGGTAAGGCACGGACATACCCACGATCTCTGTTTGTTTCGACGATACGAAGAGATGGAAACCAGGTAATGAACCGAGACTCTGCTACTACCACCACCACCACCGACGGCGGCGGCGACATCCATCCATCCGGTGCCAATGCAAAGGCAGATGAAGGAAAGAATGAGAGATGCGAAGGGGGAGATGGGTGACGAAGCAAAGCCGGATCGGTGAGTGATTATGATTTCCCGGCCAGTTGACGACGATGATGATGATGACTTCCTTGATGGCACATGGCGACTGGGTTGTGATGGGCTGACGGGGCGGCGCTAAAGAGGAGGCTCAAGGGGGGGAGGAGATGTGGAAAAGGGGGGGGGGGGGGGGGGGGGGGGCGGAGAGAGGGGCGTGTCCTCTACAACAAGAATAAGTGACAGACAGAGAAGAGAGAGGCAAAGAAGAAAAAAAAGGGGGGGCAAGAGGAGGAGGAGGAGGAGGAGGAGGAGGAGGAGGATGGATGGCGTCGCGAGGGCCTGCGCCCCTCATTGTGGTAGTCTGGTAGACGAATCGTCTCGTTCGCCCCCGCCCTTGTCCATGCTTCACCAAGCCGCCCCTCGGACACGGTGCGGTGGAGAAGATTCTCAATTTCTTTCCCTTCTTCTTTCTATCGATCTTTCTCATTATTTCCGGTCTTTTTCGCTTATTTCTCTATCTGTTCTCCTTCCCCTTTCCCCTCGGTGAATATTTTCAAGAGCGCGTGTTCGTGAGACGAGGGGCAAAGAGGCGCGGAAAACCGGGGGTGAGGGGTGAGAGAGAGAGGGGGGGGGAGGATAATTCGGTGGTGGTGAGTGGGGGAGTGAGTGAGTGAGCAGGCCGCGATAGCCGACAGTGCCACTGTCACTCACGGAGCAAATGTCGCAGGACGAGGTCGCGGCCGTACCGCACCGTACCGTACACTCCTGCTACCGTCAGGATGCTGCAGCGCCTCGGGGTGGCCAGGGTGTGAATGTGGCCACCGGGGGAAATGGGGGGAGAGAGAGAGAGGAGGGGGGGGGGGGGGGGGGTTCTCACAAAAGCAAAGTCGCTGTGGTCGTCTGAGGAAGAAGGGGGGGGGGGGGGACCTTGGGGCGCGATGGCAGGCGTTGCTCGGGAAGAGCTGGGCTTCGTTTCTGGGCTGTGCATGTGGTGGAGAGCAGACGCACAGATTTTTGCCATGGACTGGGCTGGAACAGGCATCGGGGTAAATCGTCGAAGCTGGCTGGTGCTTCTTCTTCTTCTTCGTCGTCGACTGTTTTTACATCTTGTGTGAGCAATTCATATCTGTGCGCGCCCAATTAAGCCCCCCCCGTTCCGGAGGTCCGGAGGCGGCGGCCAGACACGGTTGCGGCGCCGGAGGGAGCCCCGGGTCGCCGCCGGGCGGAAGGATCGTAGAACAGGTAGGCAGGAGTAGGTAGGGATGGAGGGCGAATGCAAGCAGACAGGCCGCGGAGCCAGTCGTTATCTGTAGCACGCGAGCTGCAGGGACGGGGGTAGCTGGGAACTTCTTCTTTCTCTCTTTTCCATCTCTCTCTTTTTACTCTTTCGTCCGTCAACCTCATTCTCACTCTGACTCTCACTCTTACATACACTCTCAGCCTTTCGAGGCCGTCTGTCCAGACTGGGTCTTCCTCTCCCCCCCTGCCCGGTCTTTCCCACCCCCCCCGGCCTGAACGACCATGCGACGGCCGACATTGTACCTTTTTACACACAATTTGTGCAGAGTAGAATGTTGTATGCATGTTTTTATGTATGTACATTCATTCATTCAGTTAGCCAAAATCGCGACAGTGGGATAGATGCCCTTCTCTTCCTCCTTCTCCTCCTCGTCCTCGTCCTCGTCCTCCTCCTCTTCTTGCTCCTTCTCCTCGTCCTCCTCGTCCTTCTTTCCCCCCTCCTCCCCTCCTCGTCAGTCGCCAATTGCCCCGCGCAGCCAGAGGGCGACAGGCGCGAAAGCGACACGGGACGTCCGACCCAACGGCTCCATCGACGTCTCATCGCGTCCGCGCGCGCCGCGGTGCGATCCCTACAGCAGCGCTAATAAACGGCCCAAACGGTGGCCCTCAGTCCGTTGGCTGTCGTTGGGTGGGCGGCCTGGTACCGCTGAGTTGCCGACCAGGTACCTGTTAGCGCCCGCGGCCCGCGACAAGGCACCTCGGCTGGCGCTGGGCGGTACGCGTCACGTCTTTACACGCCTCCCCCCCCCCGCATCCCTTCACCTCGTTCACCCCCTCCCACCCCTTCCAAATCCACATCCTCGTCTCCTCCGCATCCACTCGCTCGCCTCTCCCCGCGCCACACCCCCCCCCCCCCCCCCGGTGGGTTTTTTTTTTCTCAATCCCCTGCTGCTCATGCTGATGAGGTGCCGCCGCTGTCGCTGTAGCTGCCGCCGCTGCTGCTGTCGCCGTCTCTGGCGCCGGGGCCCCTTGGCGCGCCCCTGGGGGGGGGAGATGGGGGGATGGGGGGATGGGGGGGGGGGGATGATGAGAGAGAGCAGCGGAGAGCAACCAGACTAGCCCATCTCTTGCCCCCCCCCCCCCCAGCTGAAGCTCGTCTGCCGGGGCGCTCTTCTTGATCTCTCGCGCGGCAGGGGTCGTTCCTCGTCCGTCACCCTGGCCACCCATTACTCGTTGCACCGACGACACGTCCTCTTGTGCCCTTCTTCTACCCGCCACGCCCCTCGCTCAACCTTCCGATCCCTCGCGAACCTTCTTCTTCGTCCAAAGCCCTGTGCTCCCTTGACGAATCTCGTCTCGAGAGGGCAGAACTTTGAGTGAGCTGTGTCTCACCACCGGCTAGCCCTTCAACTTCTGCATCGCGGCTCCGCTTACACGTCTTCCCTCGCCTGTCTCTTTAAGAAGAAGCCGGCCCTCACCTCCACGCCCCCCTCCCCCCCCTCTTCTTACCCAAGTCCTTTCGACGCTTGTCCGTTCTTTAGCAAGCACCGCCTACCTGGCGTTGGCTTACACGCTCTTTTACCCGGCTCTCATATACACACTCTCTCTTTATACATCTCCCATCACCGCCATTCTTTGACTTCCCGGGCAGTCCATCAGCCTGCCCTCTCATCATGGGGTCCTTCTCTCCCTCTCAGTGGTCCTCATGGGCTTATTCTGCGGCCCTCGACGATCCTTTCTCGCCTTACACCCAGATCTCCGCCTTTCCCGGCTACCTGGCAGACTCCATGGACGCTTACCAGACTCACCACAACCGTCATCTTGTTCACCAACATCACATGTCCAGAGCCACCGAGTCTAAGCCCCGACTGTCCAAGGATGAGGTAGAGGTGCTCGAAGCCGAGTTTCAAAAGAACCACAAGCCCAGTAGCAGTACGAAAAAGGCCCTCGCCGAGTCAATGCGTGTTGACAATGCCCGCATCAATGTAATTACCCATGACCATCTCAACGGCTCTTACCGTCACCAGGCTAACTCGTGCAGAACTGGTTTCAGAACAGACGTGCTCGGGAGAAGAAGGAGAACAACATTCGCGAGTATGAGGCAAAGCAGCGGTTGGAAAAGGACAAGGCCGAAGCTGAGCCGGCAGTGGTCCGTCAGCCGGACACGGCCCGCCAACGCGATCTCGTTGCTTCAAGCGCACCCTTCCCGGAAGCCAGCTCCAGGATCCGCATGGAGGCACCCTCGTCGCCGTCTGCACACTCCGTACAGGACGCCTCCAGTGACACGACTGAGCCGAGCCAGGCCGCCGACCTGGCCCTGTCTGATCGCTCGCCACATCGCTCCAGTCCCCAGAACAGACCAGTCACCCCCGACTTCTCCAACGGACAGGACGATCAAATCATGATGACAGGACTAGAGAGCTACCTCAACTCTTCTGATTTCTCCAACGGCCTGCCCCTGAGCGAGTCCGAGCTCCTGCTGTCGGCGGGCGCCAAGTCTGTGTCGGGCCAGCTCTTCGGTTACTACCACGGCTTCATGGGCGATGCTGGTCAAGACGCCCAGACGCCGGCCGCCGCTCTTGCCCAGCTCTCACCCATGGCCGACGACTCGCAACCGCCATCGCCCCAGGCCTCGGACGTTGCCTCTCGTCGAAACCGCCGGCCAGCGCCGTTGTCCATCTCTGGCGCCCGCAGCCTCACCAGTCCCTACACGCCAAGTTCGGCCACCGACGCGGATGCCAGGGGCGATCGCACCAGCCCTCTGCGTCGTGTGGCTTCCGCTTCCGGCTCACGGGTGAGGAAAGCCGTGACGACGCCGCGGAGCCCCTTCTTCGACGCGGCAGCCGACGTCGGATCTCGCTCGAGACGCTCACCCAGCTTGGCCGCCCCTCCCCATGTCAGGGCGCCCCTGACGCCGGACACGCCCGTCGGCCTTCACCAGCAGGCCCTGGCGGACGGATCCTTCTCCTACGCCCTGGACGGCAAGTTCGTGCCGGCAGACCTGGCCCTCCATGACCCCACGCTGAGGACGCCGCCGGCGACGCCGGGATTCATGGAGAGCCTCTTCAGCCTGGGCGCAGGATACGACATGTCCATCTCGGAGGAGGCTCTCATCAGTCCCGCCATTAGCGGCATGCCGACCGGCTTCGACATGTCCGGTACCACGACCGGGCTGACGGGCTTCGTCGACGGTCAGACCGGCTGCTCCAACCATCACCACACCTCGTCGCAGCTGGGCAACGCCTACTTTGGAGGTCTGCTCGGCGGAGGTGGAGCGGCCGGGTATGGCTGGGCCGATCTCTCTGCTTCTGCTCTACCCGAGCCCGGACTACTCTCGCGACAAGCCAGCTACCACGAACACGACGTCCGCGAAACCTAACGGCGTCAAGAGACCGAAAAAGATTAATGATCCAAGTACGAGATAGATAATGTCGAAACAAAAGCCAAGCGATTTACTCAGTCAACCGAACCCGAACAAGGAAAACGGCTGATATACTTTTTCCTGCCACCCCCTCTTCGCATCGAGGTCGTTGAATGTACATACATACGCTTGTTTGTATTTACACGCAGTAACCCACAAGCTCGTGATTCGACGGGCACAGTTCGGTCAAGTGTGCCGGCTGTCGGCTTTCAATATCAAACGGGGACGCAACATGTTACGAACAGGGTGGGGAGGGACGAGAGGAGAGGGCGTGTCGCTTTGCCGGTTGGTTTTTCGAGGTTGACATGTATGTATGTATGTATGTGTGTATGTATATCGCCCCAGCGTGTGGAAGGGAAGGGAGTTTATTTGGGGGTCTTTTTTTTTTCTTCTTCTTCTATTTCTTCTTCCTCTTCTTCAACTTTCTTCATCTTCTTACTTTCTGTGGCAAGGCGCTTTATTCTTGGAGCATGGGCGGAATACCCGGTTGGATAAGAGGCAAGACGACCGGGTTTGATAGGTCGACAGTCTCGACAACCCAAATGATGTGAGTCGTTTGCGGCTTCGAGGCTACAGAAGTTGTAAATAGCATCTATGCATGTATTATTGATGGCACGGCGGGGACAAGAAGTGATATCGGTCTCGGCAACCCGAAATTTTCGGTTTCTCGTATCATACAAACAAACCTACCTGTAACTACCTTCCTACCCAAGTACATTCTGTCGTGATACATTCTATACCAAACATTAATCGCAATGGGCATGTCAGGCGAGACAAGTTGGGCTGTCAAGACGAGGATGACCCGATGAGGAGGCTAACCGCTGGGCAGCACATCCCGTGTAGCGACGGCCGCGATGGTGCCTGGCTCGGTTCCCTGGGGAAGAAGGGGGGAAAGGCAATGCTTGAGAAGGGGAGGGATGTATGTAGAGATGGTGTGATTTGCGCGAGGAGACAGAGAGCGACAAGGAAGAGAGAAAGAGAGAGATAGAGAGACATATCGAGATCAGATGAGAGAGGGAGACAGAAGTACATAGAGCGAGGGCGTGATGCGTGGGAAAGGGGAAAAGGGAACGTGACGACGCGAGCTTCCCTCGATGACGACAGTGGATCGGAGGCACTAAAGACCTTCAGTTTGTGTGATAGATCGATTAAAGTGAGTGAAACATCATTAATTGCCTTTGTCTGTCTTGGATCTGTCTTTGATATCCAGGCCTGTGTCTCTGAGCCTCTGAGGTCACTCTGAGTGGGGTGACGTCAGTGGAGGAGCTGCTGAGAAGGGGGCGCTTAGTAACGGTCGCGTTTATTGGTCCATGTACAAGCCTGCTGTACCTGGTGTGTACGGAGTAGTAGCTCCTTCCTTACTCGTCAGCCGCCGTCTTTCGGAGAGATCCGTCCGTCCGTCCCGTCTAGTATGATTGCTCTGTGCCGGAATCATGTCAAGGCACGACTGACGCGTCTTATTTTTCTACTTCTTCTTTAAATTATTCCTTCTCATCATTTCTTAAGAGTCTCATCGTGACTTTGGCTTCAGTCGCCTTTCATGTCCTCCGGGACGTCGGCGGGGGCGGAAGACGCGTCGCGTTCGCGTGGCATCTTGACGCCGTCGTCAGAGGGGAGCCTCAATTGCCATGGAAGACGGCAGATGGACGATGCTGGAACCATGGAGGAGCTGCTTCGACCTTCTGTGGCTGTCAAGGTGGGTTTTTCTGATACCGTGACGTGGGGATATGACGACGTGAGGGCTCACAATCTTTCGTCGCGACAGCCTCACCCTTCCCAGCTTCATGTTCAGCCACGACTTCTGCTACCGCTGATGCTCCTTCCGAGAGAGCATCTGTCGCTAGCTTTCATCGATCTCGGTGCTTCGAATCGCGATCTGCCCCCCTCGCGTCTGTTCGAGTCCCGCGTCAAGGTGCTCGACCTCGAGAGCCGGCTCGGCGCCGCTGCCAGCATTCTCGTCGCTCGCAATGAGAGTCGCGGTACTGTCCATGTTCTCGAGAGGCAGGCCGGCGATGAGGCGCTCTACACCATGTACCAGCTGGGTTCGTGGGTTGATCTCGCCGCACTGGCAACCAAGGCGACAGCCGTCTTCTGGCAGCGGCTCCGAGTTCCGACGAGGTCGCGGCCGACGGATGACGGAGAAGAGGGATTGACTACGCCTTGTCTGTACAAGGAGCAGAAAAAGAAGCGCGCCGCCATCGAGGCTATTCAATCCTTGGTCAGGAAGCGGGCGAGGTCCCAATCCGTGTCGACGTTCGAACTCATCGATCGCCAGGTCCCGGCTGAGATGGGCGACAAGGAGGCGACTGACCCTCCTTCTGAACCGATTGTGAAGTCAGAGCAGGATCAAGGAACTACCGTCGCGACTATTACCCCGGAAGCGAGTCCAATTGCGATTAACTTGGATGAGACGGTCTCTATGGCTCCTCCAGCCACGGCTGAGGCCATTTTTGAAAGCATTCGCTCTCAGTATCTTGACGCTCTTTACAAGTCCATGGTATGCTTTAATCCCCCCGATCACTGTTGCTGTTGATTCAGTGCTGACCAGACTCAGGGCTCGCTGGCGTACTTTGTCAAGGGGCCCCTATCACGGGCGCGTTCGTCGTTCCAAGTAGATTTTGATTCGGGCCTGGAAATGGCCGATCTGATCGAATTCCTCAAAAGCCTGATACTCACCACGGTACAGATCGACAAGAAATATCGTGACAGCATCCCCGATCTCATATCCAAGACGAAGCTTGGCTTTGATAGCTCCGATGAAAACAGGACTCAGAGAAAGCGGCGACCACGGAAGATGAAAGTCGGCAAGTCGGGCCTTTATCCACGAGAAGACGAGAGCATTCGCAAATGGTGGGCTTCCAAACAGCCGGAGCAGGGCGAAGACGACGACGAACCCAGGAAGCCTCAGCTCAAGTCACACCTGTCATTGCTCCGCACTCGGGAGACGCAGTTGCAGATGATCATCTGCCTAGAGATTTTGGCACTCGAACCGCTCAAGGCTGTGGCCGAGGCCGGCGAGGACAGCCTGCCGCAACTGCCCGGCCTCGAGACGACGGAAGAACAGAGGCCGCGGCAAACGAAACGCAATCGACATAATCTCCCCGTCTTGATTGACGTTCACGTCGACCGCCTGACTATCTGGCAATCGACTGCTTCGGATGAACAGCTCCTGATTGAGGACTCGCAAGTGTCCCAAGGGGGTCAATTGGACGGCCAGCTTCCGCAGAGAGCATCATCAGAGCCCCTGAAAGATTTCTGTGTGGATATCATTGTGCCCTTGTGAGTCAAAGACTGTTTCTTTATCGTTGCCGTCTGCAGAATCGCAGCTTACGGGAAATAGTTTCTCTTCGCGTCTACCGGAGCTCTGCGATGCCATCAACCGCAAACTCGGAGGGCCCCTTATCCTCCCTCCCACGTCATCCAAGTCGTCGAGGCGCGCACAAAGCCGGCGGGAACAGAAGCCTGGCGCGGCAGCCAAGCGGCCGGCGCCTATCAACAGGCAGACGACGCTGCAGCGCGCCCTTTCTACCGAGCAGCAGCACCGCAGGAGCGTCTCGCGGGGACCTAGCAGCGTCATCGCGCTCGCCCTCATGCGATCCGCCAAGTCGACGACGCCGGCGACCGTCAAGCGAGAAGAAAGCGCGGGGCCCGTCCCGTCCAAGGCCAGGGGTGATGTCTTGAAGCCGATAACGTCAAATCGACCGCCTCTTCCTCACAGCTTGAGCGCGCCGGCGGTGGCCTCTGGCTCTAAGGCGAGCCAGAAGGCGCTGGTCGAGGCCGAGCTCAAGGACGCCATCTCGGCGTTGAGGAAGCCCAATCGCGACGTCGTCGGCAAGGCCATGGCTGAGGCCGACGAGCGTCGCGTTCAGGCAAGCCTCTCGGCGAAGAGTAAGCCGCAGCCCCTCGGCGGGCCCCTCCGAATGCAAGGACGGCAGAAGACGCTGACGAGACAAACTCCCATGGCAGAAGTCAAGAAAGCGGCGCCCCGAGCTTCCGTCCAGGTCAAGGCGACGCCCGCCCACGGTCGCTTCAAAGACGTGCTGGCCGCGAGCGGCAGGCGGGGCCAAGGACTGGGCCTGTTCCTGGCCAGCACGGAGGAGGAGGCCGTCCCGTCGTCGAGCGACGTCGGGAGCCTCGTGCCGTCTACGGGTCGTCGTCAGGCCCGCCGAGACGTTTTCGCCGTCGCCTCGTCTTCTCCGCCGGCGCCGCCGGCATCTGCCGTGACTTCGGCGAGGGACTCGGTCGTCTTCGCGACGCCGATGAAGCCGCCGCCCTTACCGGCTGCAGCACCCACGTCGCGCCCCAGCTTCATCCGCCGAGCTGCCACCGAAGTCCTTTCCACTTCCGTGGCGGCTGCTCCGCCTTCTTCGCCCCTTGCGGGGACGCGGTCTATCCCTCGCTCTGTTGGCGGCGCTAGAGAGGGCGGCGCTGCGTCTTCGAGCGGGATGGTTGCTGCTACGCCTGTTAAGAAGCTTCTTCGCTGAGGATCGACTGGGAGGTTTTCTTCGTGCTATCGGAAGACGGGAGGGTGGACTGATGACTGAATGACTTTGCGAAATCGACTTATGGTTCATGTTATCGTGATGACGGGGAGTGGTGTTGGGTGGTGGGATGGTGTTCCTTTTATTCTTATACCATGATATCGGGCCTGAAGTGGGAGGTCGCTGGGACATGGCAGCATCAAAACGGCGTCATAGCGTCCGGGCAGCATAGCATATGTGCGAATTCCGAATCCATAGTTGCTTTATACCATATACAATATATACCTACCTATGCATAGATATACATGTATATTTGAGGCTCTGTCAAAAGATCAATAGAGACTAGGAAGGAAGAGAGAGCATGACTTTTAAAAAAAAACATCATCACGCTGCGGCGGGTTCGACGATGATGGTGGGCAAGTCACGTATATCAACGTGTTCCTGAGAATTCACATCAACGACACGAATAGCCTCGACGCCGACTACGCCCTCCCTCAGAGCCAGAAACTGCATCTCGACGACGTGACACGCGCCGGGGCCCAGGGGACCGACGCGAATGTCGGGACTGAGGCAGACGACGTCAGCGACGTCGACGGACGCACTCCTCTGCATGGCGTGGAGGACGTTTTCGTCGACGACGGCGTCGGCGACCTCCGCCTCGCCGCGGCGCCTGGATGCCGTGGAGGGGGGTCGAAGCGGTCGGACGGCGTCGTTGCGGCGCCGGCGGGGGATGGCGACGAGGGCGAGCTTGCGAGGGGGGCGGCTTGTCGTGCCTGCTTCGGAGCGGTTGACGACGTGGACTGTCCAGAGGAAGACTTCGCCTGGGCGGATGGGCTCCGAGGGGCCGGCGAAGGACATTGTTATGCCGAGATCTTGGACGGGGGTTGTGGTGGTTGCTGTAGTGGTGGCAGTGGCGGGAGGTTCCATGGCGGGTAGGGAATCCGGTTGGCTGGCGAGAGCGACGAAGGGGGTGGCGAAAGGAGTGGCCGTTGAGGGAGCGGTGGCATTGTTGTTGTTATTGGTGTGGATGTTGCTGCTGCTTCCGATGGAGAGTTGAGAGGGGCGGTGAGAGCGCTGGATGCCTGTTTCGACAGAGGCGGCGAAGCTGGGGTTGACGGGCATGGTGAAGTCGAGGGCGGCGTGCCAGGACATGACGAGTTGCGGCACGCAAAGGCCCGGCTCGATCTGGACGGAGGCGTTGATGGCGATATGCAGGTCCCCGGAGAGCGTCTTTTGGCCGCCGCCGTTGAGCTGATGAGGCTTGATGAGGTAGAGAAAGGTGACGTTGTCGTGAGCAACGCAGGGCAAGGGAAGCTTCATGGCAACCTCATCGTTGAGATTTTCAACGGTGCCGTCTGCTGTAAGCAGGTTGATGTCGTCGAGGAGGATCTCGCTGTCACAGTGAGAAGTGAAGTCGACTTCCAGTAGGGCTACGATGGCGGGACTAGGAGGAGCAGCGTTCGGCCTCGAGAAGCGGATTCTCGTGTGGAGGGCGGGAAATATGGGCAGTCTGAGCTGTGACAGGGCTCGTATTTGCGTAACGGAATCGCCTTGCCTCTTCATCATGGGAGCGACCCTGGAGACGCGCGAAGCGGACAGACGGGGCTTGACGTCGCCGAGGGCAGCGTCGGTGGAAAAGGACTCTAGGAGGTTGATGCTCACCGGAAGACCGCTGGGGAGATAGCCGACGTCTCCCTGAGCATCCGGTTCCGACTTCAGTCTCGGGCCTACGCTTGCCGAGGCGGAGAAGATGACGGACGGAGACAGCGGCCGGACACGCGGGCGGGCCAAGAAGACGGACTGCTTCCAGATGACATAGACATAACGGCCGCCCTTGACCTCGTCGGAACCATCCTGGTAGTGATCGACGATGGTGACCAAGGTTTTGCTCACGTCTGGCACTTTTCCGGAATATATCGTCTCCTCAGCTGGCACCGAGTCCCGACCGGGCACGCTGCTATTAACAATTCGAGCCTCTAAAGAGATGGTAAGCCGACGTAATTGAGATTTCAGCTCGTCGTCAGGTAGCCAAGGTGTCTTGAGAAGGAGAAGTACGTCGACAGTTTCATCTAGGTAATCGGGTAGGGTCTATCAGCGGTTCCGCCCCCTTTTGCTCTGGTATGAAGAGGGTCTTTTTCGGGGAGGGGGGGTTTCGCACCCACCGAAGAGGAAGCTCTCTCGCTGTCTCACGCTGTCGAGGGAGAGCTTAGAGCCGGAGAGGCTGTTAGGGTCCAATTGGGTTTCGAAGGGGACCATGTAGGTCAGGTAAGAGTCCTGTTCGAAGCTCGACGAGGTGTCAGCCGCGGTGACACCATCGTCGTCGTTCATCGTGACACTGGCTCGCGGGTCGAATGGAGCCGTCTTTTCATGTTGAAAACGAGCACCATCTGTGTGCCTCCAAATGCCAGAGCGGAGGACAAGACACAAGAGGTTGGATGGATGACTGTCGTTGGGTGGGAGGAGGTAGGTGACAATAAACACGTGTGAGAGTGTCTGTGTGCGTAGGACCTCTTTCGTAATCAAGCCGATTCCTCTGAACAACTCGAAAATCGCCGCGAGACGAGAAGCTCCTCGACAAGAGAGAGAAGAAAGACGACTCGTCTAATCTGCACAGTCAGGTCTATCGCTGCAGGTAAGTCTCTGGTGATGCTCGATGGCTGCAGCAGTTTTCTCACGGCTGAAAGGGTTGACGTTCAAAATCGAGTCGATATAGCCTACGGGTACCTCCCACCTCCCCCCAGTGTTCCCCACGGATACCTCCAGTCCAAGTCGCAGACCCAGGGGCTGCCAGTCACGTGCTGCTGTAGGTACCGCAGGTGGCAGGCAAAATAGGTGGCGAAAAGGTCTCTGTGGGGCGGCTCGGACCCCACCCAGTACATCGCCTAAGGCAGCTGTCAGGTATTTTTTCTTCCTCCTCTTCTTTCCCTTTCCTTCCTTTTTTTTCTCTCTCTTTTCTCTCCACGCTGCTGGGGCGTTTCTCGTCTTCCCGCACCAGCCTCAACACCAAGCGCCCGCTGCCATCCCTTGCCCTCGCGATATCATCTCTTCTCCGTTGTATAGCATTTCCTTTATCACTTACCCAAGCACAAGCACAAGCACAAGCAGATTCTGCCACTCCCACGCCGTCTCGTGACGCGTCACGATGAACGGCTGGGCAAACCCCCCCCCTCCAGGCGGGCCTCCGCCTCCCGTCTGGCAGGAACATCATACGCCTGATGGCCGAGCCTACTATTACAATAACGTCACCAAAGTGACCCAGTGGACCAAGCCTGAAGACTTGATGTCCCATGCCGAGGTATGCTTCTTCAACTCCTTTAGCTTGCTATCGAGCTTTTCTTTGCTGACTCTTGCTTTTTTCCCCTTTCCAGCGTGCTCTTGTCAACCAACCATGGAAAGAGTACACTGCCGAAGGCGGGCGAAAGTACTGGTACAACACCGAGACGAAGCAGAGCTCGTGGGAGATGCCCGAAGCTTTCAAGAACGCCATGGGCCCTGGCTCTTCCGTCCCATCCGCACCCCATGGCCCTGCCTTTGGCGGCGGCCGCCCGGGCTATCGTGACCCAGGACGCGGAGGGCGTGACTCGCTTGCCGATTCGCGCCAGCAGGCTCGGGCTTTCGTACCCGCCACTGAGACTGCGCCCGAGTATGCTACTCATGAGGAGGCCGTAGCTGCCTTCACCAAGACGCTCCGTCGTCATGGCGTTCAATCTGACTGGACCTGGGAGCAGGCCATCAGGGCCGCGGCCAAGGATCCTCAGTTTCGCGCCATCAAGATGCCCAAGGTCAGACGGGAGACCTTCGAAAAGTATTGCGAGGATATGGTTCTCCAGGAGAAAGAGAGAGCGCAGGAAAGACTTGCCAAGCTTCGAGCCGACTTTGAGACCATGCTCAAACGTCACCCGGAGATTAAGCATTACACCAGGTGGAAGACTGCCCGACCTATGCTCGAAGGCGAGACCCATTTTCGCTCCACCGACGACGAAGACGAGCGTCGCCAGCTCTTTGACGAGTACATTGCTCGTCTTCAGAAAGAGCACGAGGAAGAACAGATCGTGCTGCGAAAGGCGGCCCTCGATGGCCTCAGGGAGCTGATTCCTAAACTCGGCTTCGCCGTCACGACCTTGTGGCTTGATGCAAAGAAAATTATCGCTGCCGCCACGCAGGATGATCCCAAGTATAAACACCTCACCAAATGCGACATCCTACTCAAGTTTCAGGACCATCTCAAGCATCTGGAGCGTATCCTTAATGAGAAGACCCAGTATGACAAGAAGATGAAATACCGCCAGGAACGCAAAAACAGAGACGCATTCAAAGAGCTTCTGGCCGAATTGCGTCGGGATGGCCATATCCAGGCCGGATCCAAATGGACCCTGATCTATCCTCGCATCGCCAAAGACGAGCGCTACCTTGACCTGCTTGGACAAACCGGCTCTACGCCCATGGAACTCTTCTGGGACATGCTCGGACAGGAAGATCTTGCACTGCGCCGTGATCGAAACACGGTCGTTGACGTCCTCGATGTAAGCTCTTCATGAACCAAACAGGAACTAGATAAATTTGATTGCTATTCTATTTTCTTCCGTCTTTCTCTTGATTCTCAAGCTGACATATTTTCTTCCCTCCAATAGGATCAAAAGTTCAACTTCACTCTCGAGACCACCGTCGACGACTATCTTTCTGCTATGAGCAAAGATCGTCGTACGGCCAAGATCGGGGAGCCCAAGCTTCGCCTCATCTTTACACGGGTGAGTTCTGATTCTCTCTCCCCAGCTACTCGACCTTGTAGTTAACAAAGTTCGTCGCAGCTCCGCGAGAAGCGGGCCGCCAAGCGAGATGAAGAGCGGCATCTCGATCGCCACCAGCGCCGTGCGCTCGATGACTTGCGCTCAAGCATGAAACATCTTGATCCGCCCATCAAGCTGGGTGATACCTGGGACACTGTTCGTCCCCGCCTCTCCAAGTTGACCGAGTTCCAGGCCGTCGGCTCCGAGGAGGCAGCTCGCCATACTTTTGAAAGGCACATGTTCCGCTTGAGGGAGAGGGCAGATGAGGAGCACGAGCGCAATCATCGTCGCAATAGCCGCGTTTCCAGCGACCGAGACATGCCTCGCCGTGGCAGGGATCGATCCCGAGATGAGAGGCCTCATCGCCGCGCACGTTCATTGCGACGCAGCCGCAGCCCGGAACCTGACCCCTACGAGGACGACAGACGCCGTGCCGTTGCGGAAAGGGAGCGTAACCATCGCAGGTCTGCCATGGCCGAGAATGTGTTGTCAGCTGGTGATCGCGCACGGCTTAGCCCGCCTCCGCGACGCGAGCGAGACCACCGCGAGCGAGACCGTGCATACGATCGTTATTCCCACCGCCGCCGCGGCGATGATGGAGCTTATGTCCGCGAGCGCCGGGAGCGGGACGATGATCGCGAGCGGCCCTTCCGTCGTCACATCGACACCCGCTCTGTTGACGAGCTCAACTACGGAGACGATGGGCCCTCGACCGCCGCAGCCTCTCGACGCCGCCGTCACGAGGATGACGACGCAGCCGACCGCCGGGATCAGCGAGAGCCGAAGGTCGGGATCCTTTCACGTCTGGTGTCTGCCGTCAGGCTCTTCTTGGCTAACTTTTTTTTAAAGAGACCCAGAAGAGGGTCGTCCCAGGAGCGAACACAGCAGCGCGAGACGCGTCAGCGGAACCAGTCCCCGCCGCCTGTCCGGCCGACGGTGGACGTGAGGAGCGGAAGCGAAGAAGGCGAAATTGAGGAGTAACGGGGGCGAAGACGGCGCTTACCACTGAGGAGCGCTGAACATGAATCCACTTCCGCAGACGTGCCGAGCGGGTGGGTTCCGACATTGAGCTTCATCTATGATTCGGTCCATTTTCGCAACTACTGAGGGACCGATTTGTTTCTCGTCTTTTGTTTCTTTTCCTAGGTATATGTTCTTGTTGAAAGGGGTCGACTTCCTCTCTCCTTCCTCTCTCCTTCCATGTGGAGGAAAGGATTGATATCGGCTCCTGTTTTGGAGAGTCGTCTCCAAGAAGTTTTGCTTCGCCTTTTGTCAGTTCCCCGATCGAGAGATTAACAAGGGGACAGAAAGGGGCGGTCGAGAGATTAGCTACGGAGGGACAAGGATTCATCGAGAGATGAGTTATTTCGGAAAAGGGGACCAACGCGAGCTGGTTGTTAGGCCAGGAAGGGGGGCTCTACAGGGCAAATCAACCTGCTGTATGTAGAAGACGATAGTGCAGAACCGTGAATTGATAGCTATAAGGAGATAGACCTTACTGGCCATGTAGATGTATGTGCGCATTTTCCTCGGTAAGTACAACTCCCCGTCACAAACATATAAAGCTTCCAACCTGTGAGATCCTTCTCTCTTCACTAAGGACAGGCGCGGCATCATCTCGACAATCCGTGTATTGTGCTCGAGTACGATGACAACTACGTTGACTCTCATTTACCTGCTTCCCGCGAGGATAGGAAGCGGACGGCGGCCTCCCCCTTTTTTTACCCCTATTCCCTGGTTCCTCCGATCTCCCCTTCCTGGCTATCATCCTCGACGGGGTGTAATTCGCTTCGCGACTCTTGAAACAGGGTAATGACGAACAAGGAACAAATCATCCACCGCTGACTTCATCATGCAAAGATGACACCTCCGCCAGAACCGGAAAGGATAAAGAGAAAACCAGGGAACCAGATAGGCCAGTCGCCATCATCGCTCGTCCGGATCGTCGTCCTCGCCGACGCCGCTCTCTTGCGCACCCTGATCAAGGCAGTGGCCGCCGCCAGGCTTTGGCGAGGCCGGCTTCAGAGTTGCGGTTCGTGCGCCGCCGTCACCGCGTGACTCGTCATGCTGATCGTGGCCCTCTTCAAGAGCTCTTGTCCGGTGTCTCCTCCAGGAAGAACTGCAAAATAAAGGAGTCAGCCGTCAATGCGGAAACTAAAAAGACACGCTGCTCGTAGAGAGAAAGAGGGGAAAACTCACAAAGTTGCCGCTCAGCTTCTGCTCATGATCAAGCTGAGAACCCTGCTTGTTGATGCGGGGGCGGAAATTGGTGGGATCACGACGGAAGGTTACGTTCAGATTGTGCAAGAACGAGTTGCATCCTGTTAAGAGAGACTCGGGTCTATTGGCGTGAGCGTCGATGCCGGGCTTGCCGTCGAAGACGATGACTCTATCGGCAAGATATGTGGCCATGATGAAATCGTGCTCGACAACAAATGCAGTTTTCTTAGAATGCATGATGAAGCGCTTTATAACACGCGAGGCGATGATGCGCTGCTCCGAATCGAGGTAGGCCGACGGCTCGTCGATGAGGTAGATATCGGCGGGCATGCCGAGAGAGAGGACGATGGCGACACGCTGCAGCTCACCGCCCGACAGGTTCTTGACTTCCTGGTCGATGAAGTCTTCCAACTTGAGGGGCTTCACCACATCCGTCTGAAACTGGGGATTCAAGAAGGCCGGTTTAATCTTCTTAAAGAAGAGCTGGCGGACAGTGCCTTCGTATTTGGGCGTGATTGTTTGAGGCTTCATGCTGATTCTCATCTCGGGAACGCTGGCCTTGCTGTCAGGCTTGAGGGCACCTGCCAGAAGACGGCAAAACGTCGTCTTGCCGGTTCCGTTCTCGCCCATCATGACGATGATCTCCGAATCGGTAAATTCACCGGCGTCGATACGAAGCTTGAAGTTGCCGAGCTTCTTCTCCATTGTAGGGTAGTTGAAGGCGCGGGACCTATCGATGGCGAAGTCATCCGTGCCCTCGGCGATTCGAAAGGTGAGAGATTCTTCGCGGAACCTGAGGTTCTCTGTAGGAATGTGTCCGTCGAGGAAGATGTTGATGCCTTCCCGGACAGAGTGCGGCAATGTGACTACGCCGTAGACGGCGGGCTGACCGTACAGAACGCAGATATAATCAGACAGGTAATCGAGAACGGACAAGTCATGCTCGACGACGATGACGTAGTCGTCGTCGCGTAGCAGAGAGCGAATAATTTGGGCGGCACTCAGCCTCTGCTTGACGTCGAGGTAGGACGAAGGTTCGTCGAACATGTATACATCAGCCTTTTGCACGCAGACGGTACCGATGGCAAAACGCTGGAGCTCGCCACCGGATAGAAGCGTAATATCTCGATCCATGATATGGTTCAGCTCGAGGACACTGGTGACCTCGGTTGTGTTGCCGAGCGAGGCCCGACTTTCGAGGAGGGCACGAACGCTCTTCTCCGGGCCACGGACCGCCTTCGGGATCTGGTCGACATACTGCGGCTTGACAACGGCCTTGAGATCGTCCTCGAGAAGCTTGGTGAAGTAGTCTAGATAAAGGTCAGTATGGCCAGGGACGAATGCAGAATAACGAGTACGGACTTTGAAGCTCGGAGCCGCGGAAGTGTTTGATGACGTCTTCCCAGTCTGGTGGATTGTCGTGACGACCAAGATTGGGCTTGAGCTTGCCACTGAGAACCTTCAAGGCGGTACTCTTGCCGATACCGTTGGTCCCGACCAGGCCAAGAACCTGACCTGGTCGGGGCATGGGCAGACGGTGAAGTTTGAAGCTATTGGGGCCATAGCGATGCGTCACCTGGTCCTCGAGGTTTGTCGGCAGGTTGATGATGGTGATGGCGTCAAAGGGGCATTTCTTGACGCAGATGCCGCAACCGATACAAAGAGACTCGGAAATAAAGGCGAGGCGAGATTCAGGGGCGACTTCGATGCAGAGCTTGCCGCTGCGAACCACGGGACAAGATTTTTTGCACTCCTGACGACACTTGCGGGGACGACACTGCGAACGAGGATGCGTCAGTAATGGTTCCTGCATATGTTGTACGTAGTGGGAGAGGCCAACCTTGTCGTTGTTGACGATGGCGATACTGCAGGCGACGGCGTCAGCTCAAATCCCATCCCTCGCTTGACTCATTCTAAGCAGCATACCGAGTAAGCTTGTCCGACATGGTGAGTGATTCGGGCAGACCACGTACAAGTTGCGGTACGCGACGCGCTCAAGGCGAGATGGATGATAGGGGGTAAAAGAGGGGGAGGGGGGGAGGCGGGAGGCGGGAGGCGGGCGGCGACGGCGGAGGAGCAACAGAATTTGAGGCCCAAGATAGTGGAGGGCTAGGTGTTTTGTTTAGTTGAGCCGCAAGTGTGTGGTCATCAAATTTTCACGCCTTATGAATCGTCGGTTTGGCGGGGCAGGGCGGGAGGGGGAGGAGGGGCAGCTGCTGCGGTGATGCTACCGTTAGGGCACGAGGTAGAGGGTTGGCGGCATTCGGGTGCGGAGGTACTCGGGTTTGTGGGGGCGGACTATCTTCCGCTGACAGCTGTGTACATACTACGGATACAACCGCCACCTATTACCTGCTAGAAAAAGCTCCTACATCCTCCATATAAATACAGTACGCGTCAACTCTGTGATAGCAAACTCGGCTTCAGGCAGTCATGAAGTCACGGAGTGTACATATGTAGGTAGAATGTGCATACCTACTTACAGTAAGTAGGTAGAGTAAGGTAGTTAGGTAATTTGCATGCGACTGTCGATGCATTTTGGTATGGCCTCAGAATCCCTTTATGTATGCTTCACGTCTAATCCGTACAAGTATGTGGTGCGTCGAAGCCCATTACAGTAGTGGTTAATAGGGTACGACAACAGCCCAGCTTAGCACAATAGTGATTAACTGCCATTGACTGTACAGGTTATCATGTGGAATACACACTCAAGGGCCGCATGTGAATAGGGCACGGTTTGTTCAATACGCAATGAGTCACGAACAATAGCAACGCTCCATTGGTCGGTCTTTCGGCCCTCTGTTTCCTCTTGTAGCTTCCATCAATCAACACGGCACAGTGCAGATGGACAATATCGTTTCTTCATTCATACTATCGATTACAGAGTTAACGGCGTGCGTTGATAACACATACATAAATGCAGCAAACAGAAAACTTTCAAACTACATGCCTTCCTCGTATGTACCTATGTAGGTAGGTAATAGAACAAAGAATGAGTCGGCAGCGGCATCAACAAAGACATCATATCAGCAGAGTTATGAAGACCGTCCTGTATGTATTTCCGCAGTGCAGTCCTGTGATCTATACATGTCACTATCTCATCATTACCACCTCCCAAGATACCTACACGCACACATGTCATACTTGAGTATAAACTCTGCCCGCGCACAGTATGGCTTCATCACGTGAAATCGTTCACATCCCGCCAAGGGCACGGATGTAGCTACAGGTACCTCGCTGGCCCGCCTCGGCACCGCTGCCTCTGCTTCCACGTGCCCTAGCCATCCCCCGGGACAGTGTTGCTCAATAGCCTCAGCCGCCACAGAGCGCTAAGAGTTCGCGCGGAGCACTGACCAAGACGGCGTACCTACAAGTACCTACCTACTGGCTGCGCTCGACAAGCCCAGGCCGGAACCTTCGCCCCGACCTCAATTCCCTGCCTTCTCTCCACCAGTCCTTTTTTGTGCCATTCCCGCCCTGTCCCTTCACAGCCTTCAACCCACCCTTTCAGCATCTTGTTTCCGCCCACCTCATCGACTTCATTTCTACAAGATCTTCTGTCCGTTCGGACGCCTTTCGCTTCCTAGGGTTGGTCTGCGAATGAATCTGTAAGTGCCTGCGTCTGCTTTTGCCCTTCCCCCGCCGCCTTCGTCACCCGTCTGCCCTGCCACCTGTGGCCGGCTTCAGCCTCGACCTCGACGCTCGTGGCTTCGCTTTAGCTGCTTCGGCGGTCCTCTGGCGGCCTCTTCAGATGGTCGATTTGATGGAATCGATGGTCTTCGTGCCGTTGATGATTCTGTGCCTCTTGTTTCGGCTCTTCTGCCCTGCATTGGCCCGCAATCGCTTCCCTCCTCTCCTTCAGCCTCGCCATCGCATTTTCATCGTCCTGTGCTCCGGCCGGCGTGTCTCCACGGTCTGGCATCGCTGCCGGGCGTCACTGTCGTTTCTCGGGTCGCAAACATCACTCTACCGGACCGAAGCTGTCAAAGCTGTTGCAACTCAATCAACGCTTGCTAACTTTGCTGTCTCTTAGCCATCCCGACCCGCGAAAGCCGTCGTCATGTCCACCCCTACCGAAGGGGGTTCCGTCAACGGACATTCGTCTCCCGAAGATGCCATGAAGTCGTCCGCCTCTCCTGAGCGTGGCCATAGCCATACTCCTCTCCCCGACGCCCATTCATCACCCTCCATCGCTGAGGACCGAAATGGCGAGACCTCGAGTCACTCGAATGAGCAACAAGCAATGTCGCCGAGTAACGAGGCTTCGAGCCGTGCCGACGCCTCGGACGATGCCGACTATGAGATGCAAGATGGTGTCCCCAACGACGACGTTGGCCAAGCTCGTGAGAGCTCCATTGACTCGCCTCGACCGCCGAAGCGTAAATCTCCTGTCGTCGAAGACGAATTCATTAAAGCAAACCCGACCTTGTACGGGTTACGACGAAGTGTAAGATAAGATCCCCACAAACCCACCAGCGTTCTACAAGCTACTGACACACATATCATGCAGACTCGAGCCAGAGAAGTACGCAAATTTGTAAGTCTCGATCCGCTCCCAGTTGTTGTAGCAGACCGTGTCGCTAAATGACTATCAGGTTGAGTCCGATGACTCCGTCACCGATGTAGAGCCTACAACACGTCGGCAGAACAAGCGCCGCCGAATCAACCAGTCACATCCTTGTAAGCGAAAAGCCCCGACTTCCTCGACTTCCCTCCCTGTCTCGGCTCACAAGACGACTTCAGCTTCGAAGAGGGGCACGCCTGCACTGCAGCAGTCTAGTAACAACGACTCCGACTCTGACTCCGATGTCTATGGCGGAGCTCGAGCAAGAAGCCAGCAGAAGAAGGCGAGGTTGCAACGCGAGTCGCAGCCAGCTCTGGCTCTTGCCGAGAAGAGATGGTCCAACCGCCGTGCCGCTCAGCAAGTACAGCAGGGCGCTTATGAGGAGAGCGACTTTGAGGACGAGGAGGATCTCGAGCAAGCCGGTGCCTATTACGTCGCTGACTACGTCGACGACTCTCCCTACGTTGAAAAGGTCGTTCGTCATCGGGTCAAGGACGGGCTGGACATGCAATACGACTCTAGCCGCCACGACTTTGAATACTTCATTAAATGGCAAGGCAAGTCTCACATTCACGATACCTGGGAGACGATTGAAGAACTTCGCAATGTTCGTGGCTTTCGCAAGGTCGAAAATTACTTCCGCAAAGTCGTTGAGCAAGAACTCGACATTCGGTTTGGCGATGACGTGCCCCCTGAGAGCAAGGAGCAATTCTTTCTCGACCGAGAGAGGGTAGAGGAAGCTTTCGAGGACTTCACCAAAGTTGAACGGGTCGTCGCCGTTCGTGACGGAGACGAAGAAACCGAGTACTTCGTCAAGTGGAAGGGCCTCACATACGAGGAATGTACCTGGGAGCGCGCCTCGGAAATCAGCGCCAGCTTCCAGGACAAAATCGACCAATACCTGAATCGGGCGTCCAGATCATGGCAGTCGGACCGCCGGGAGACCAGCCTGGAGACGCGCTCGAGAATGACCAAGCTGGAAAAGCAGCCCGACTACATCAAGGGCGGCGAACTTCGCCAGTTCCAACTGAAGGGCCTCAACTTTCTCTGCCTCAACTGGACGCGAGGCAACAACGTGATTCTCGCCGACGAGATGGGCCTGGGCAAAACTGTCCAGACGGTTTCTTTTCTCAGCTGGCTACGCAACGAACGCCAACAAGAGGGCCCCTCCCTTGTAGTCGCGCCGCTCAGCGTCATTCCTGCCTGGTGCGATACTTTCAATACCTGGGCTCCCGATATGAACTACGTCGTCTATCTCGGCCCTGAGGAGTCACGAAACATCATTCGCGAGAACGAGCTCATGGAGGGAGGCAACCCTAAGAAGCCAAAGTTCAATGTGTTGGTGACTTCTTATGAGTTCATTCTTCTCGACTGGCAATTTCTTCAGTCTATCAAGTGGCAAGCCCTCGCTGTCGATGAGGCCCATCGTCTCAAGAACCGAGAGTCCCAGCTCTATTCGAGGCTTCTAGGCTTCGGCGTTCCGTGCAAGGTCTTGATCACGGGCACGCCGATTCAGAATAATCTGGCGGAGCTGTCGGCTCTTCTCGACTTCCTGAACCCCGGAAAGGTCAACATCGACGAAGATCTTGACTCTCTTTCAGCTGTCGACGCCCAGGAGAAGCTTCAAGAGCTTCATACGGCCATCGCGCCCTACATCCTGCGGAGGACAAAAGAGACTGTAGAGTCAGATCTGCCTCCGAAGACGGAGAAGATCATTCGAGTCGAGCTATCCGACGTCCAGCTGGAGTATTACAAGAACATCCTGACAAGAAATTATGCGGCTTTGTGTGACGCCACCGGTGGCCACAAGAACTCGCTACTCAACATCATGATGGAGTTGAAAAAAATCAGCAACCATCCGTACATGTTTCCGGGCGCAGAGGAGCGCGTGTTGGCTGGCAGCGTTCGTCGCGAAGATCAAATCAAAGGATTGATTGCAAGTAGCGGCAAGATGATGCTCCTGGACCAGCTCTTGTCGAAGCTGAAAAAGGACGACCACCGCGTGTTGATCTTTAGCCAGATGGTCAAGATGCTCGACATTCTTGGTGACTACCTGTCTCTCAGAGGTTACAAGTTTCAACGACTGGACGGGACCATCGCAGCGGGCCCTCGCCGGATGGCGATCAACCACTTTAATGCCGAGGACAGCGACGACTTTTGCTTCCTTCTTTCCACGCGAGCCGGAGGTCTAGGCATCAATCTCATGACTGCCGACACTGTCATCATCTTCGATTCGGATTGGAACCCTCAGGCCGATCTACAGGCAATGGCCAGGGCTCACCGGATTGGCCAAAAAAGGCCTGTCAACATTTACCGTCTTGTCTCCAAAGAGACGGTCGAAGAGGAGGTGTTGGAACGGGCGCGAAACAAGCTTCTTCTCGAATACTTGACGATCCAAGCCGGTGTTACAGATGATGGCAAGGCGGCATTCCAGGAGAAGTTGAACATGAAGGGTCTCAAGACGGACGGTCCCTCGTCCTCGGAGGATATCCAGCTGGTGTTGAAGATGCGTTCTTCTAAGATGTTCGAATTGAGCGGTAACCAAGAGCGGCTTGAGCAGCTCGACATCGACTCGATCCTGGAAAACGCCGAGATCACCAAGACCAAGGTGGATGACAAAATGAACCTCAGCAGTGGCGGCATCGACTGGGATAATTTTATGCAGTTTACCGATGTCAAGGTGGACGACATCAACCTTGACTGGGATCAGATCATCCCTGCCGATAAGCTGGCGGAGATCAAGGCCGAGGAAGACAAGCGGCATCACGAGGAGTACGTCGCCAAAGTCGCGGCCGAGAGCGCGCCTCGGAGGGCGACGATGAAGAACCGTGGCAAAGAGAATGAGCGGGCGAATAGGCTCAAGAAACGGCAGCGGGAACAGCAGCAGGAAGAAGAAGAACAGCGGGCCCTCATGGCAGATCCAAAACGACCCCTCAGTGACAAAGAGCAGCGCAACCTCATCAAGGCCTACTTCCGATATGGGTCCATGGACGACCGCAGTGACGACATCATCCAAGAGGCCAAGCTGGCTGAGAGAGATCCCGAGTTTGTCAAGTCGGTGCTGAATGACTTCATCGAGGCTGCGAAGCAAGCTGTAGAGGACAACAACAACAGGATGGCCGAGGAGGAGAAGAAAATCGGCAGGCCGTTGACGAAGAAAGACAGGAAAGCAGTCTTGATCGACTTTGGGGAGTTGAAGAAGATCAACGCGGAGACGGCGATTGAGCGGCCTCAGCAGCTCCAGCTACTTCGACAGGCAATAAGGAGTCAATCGGACTGGAGATCGTTCCGACTACCCGACGCCACAAAGGGTGCAAACTACAGCTGCCCTTGGGGGGCCAGAGAAGATGCGCTGCTCCTGGTCGGCATAGACAGGCATGGCTTTGGCGCTTGGGTTCAGATTCGAGACGATCCAATGCTGGAAATGGCGGACAAACTCTTTCTCGAGGAGCACAGAGTGGGGAAGAAGGAGGAACGATCCAAAGCCAACGACAGGCTCAAAGCCCCTGGCGCGGTGCATCTGGTTCGCCGGTCGGAATATCTCCTCTCGGTGTTGCAGTCAAAACACTCTAGTGATCGCGCGGCGCAGAAGGCCGTGGACAACCATCACCGAAACAACAAGAAGCACCACCTGGCTAATGGTCATCGGGGAAGTGGCACCGCCTCGCCGGCACCTCACGTGGCCAAGAAGAATCGTGATCGGGAGCGTGATCGAGAACGGGACTTGTCACATAACGAGCCCCTTCGACCACGCAACCATCATCCCGATGACCGCGCTTCTTCTCGACTCGACTTTAAGCGAAAGCACGTCGGCTATGACGATGGCCGCAGCCCCAAGCATCGCCGCGCAGATGACGGGCGTCGTTTGAGCTCGCACGGAGACGACCGAGAGCGGATGGAGAAGCGGCGTCCCCGCGACGAAGATGAGCCACACCGCGATAGGCATCGACACGACCGCCGGGACGATGACTATCGTCGCGACGACTACCGCCGGGACGACCACCGCCGGGACGATCACCGCCGGGATGACCATCGCCGGGACGACCACCGTCGGGATGACCATCGCCGAGACGACCACCGTCGAGATGACCATCGCCGAGACGACCACCGTCGAGATGACCATCGCCGAGACGACCGACGCCGAGACGACCATCGTCGCGGCGACGATCGGCCCAGCAATCGGGACCGAGATCATCAAGAGGCCCGGCAGCAGGACGAGCGCAGATCCAATGCCGTTCGAAGGCTCGATGAGCTTCGGCGCATAGGCGACAACAAGGATCAGCGGGACATGGACAACGACGCCATGATTTGGTTCCTGCTGAGGCCGGTGCGGGCAAACTTTGAAAGGATACTGTCGACAACCAAGGAGGCAGTTAAGTCGAGCAAGGAGCGAGCGAACATCTTCGGCGATGAGTTGCTGGTTATTGGCCGCTTCCTCGACCGGAAGTTTCCCGAAAAGAGCGACCAGGAGATGAAAGATAACTTTTGGTGAGTGAGGCCATGTCAAAGTAAACGATGGCTTGGCGAACTGACTCGTTGTTTTTAGGAACTTTTTGGCAGCGCTATGGCCGGTGGATGACACCAGCAAGAGAGTCACGGGACAGCGACTGAATAACATGTACCGCACATTGGACGCTCGCCAAAAACAAGCCGGAAAGGAGTCCAAATCGACCGGCTCTGGGCAGGCCAACGGTGGGACGAGCCGCAGGCCATGAAGCGGAAGCAGTTCGGAGCCGCTAATTTCCAATTGGCAAATTTTCCGCATCGGCAGGTGTTTGGTACAAGGGGCTGGAAGATTATTGTTTTACGGCGTGGGCATTCGAGAGCACATACCCCCGATTTGCATGAGAGGTACGAAGGCTGAGAAAGAGAAGTTGTTTGGCATGGCAAAGGTCGTCCGAGCCGTGATGATGCGGAAAGACGACAGCGGCCAGCTCATCTTTCAAGCCATTGCTATGTTCCTCTCCATTTCTGTTTCTCCTACATCTCCGTTTTTTTTTTCATCTCCAACTCTCTCTTTCTATGTGCGTGAGGCCTGCAACCGTCACGCTACGAAGGGCAGGGGATCGAAGCGTGTGGAGCTTAAAGATGTGCAGCGAAGCGATTAGGGATATAGAGGAGGTGTTCCGAGTTGAGTTGAGGAGATGTGGTGCAGCGGTTCAGGGGGGGGGGGGGGGGGAGAAGGAAGGGCATTCTATACCCGCTACTGTTTGTAGCCAGCCAGGCGGATGAGATACAAATAAGGAAGCTATCATGATATCGAAGAGACTCGCATGAGTTGTAGATGTGTCTTGTCTTTCAGCGTAACTACCGGTCATATGACCCCGTTTCCTGTTCCACACGTTCTAAGCCCTTCCACCACTAACGGCGTACATAAGCATCCGGGTATTCATGACCGAACCTTGGTTAGTGAAGGCAGGCACGGCGACTGGCACACGGTACGACATTCTTCTCTCTTTCTCTCTCTCTCTCTCTCTCTCTCTCTCCGCCTCCCTCTCTCCTTCATCTGCTTCCTTCCCTGAGGTATGGGAAACTGAAAGTGTCTGACGAGGCTGCAGTGTTACGTCGCAGAAGCCAATCATTGGCTCATACTGCTGGACGAGGACATCAGCCTATGGCTGAAGAGAGAAGATGGCTGGTCTTACGGCAGACGTGCCCGCCATTTGTGGGAGGGCACTTCTTCCAACACTCGGCCGACCAGTGACTCTCATCAACCGTTGTACGCCAACTATCTGATGGAGCGATTCGGAGCAAAGCTTCGACGGTGGAAGCAGCGTCAGACAGGCAACAGGCCTGCCGAGACTTATCAGCAGCAGACGAGAGAAACCGACGTACAGGGTGATACACCGTGCCCCGAGGCAGATGTGCCCTCGATCCCTCCCCCGTTTCCCGACGGAGTCGAAATACTGCACGACTGCGACGATGCCACTGTGGACATTTGCTTCGTCCACGGGCTGACTGGGAACCGACGCAGCACCTGGACCTCAAAGGGGCAATCCCAACCCTGGCCACAGACGCTGCTGCCATCCAAGCTCAACAAGACTCGCGTCCTGAGCTATGGCTACGATGCATATATCTTGCGGACGTCTGGAATATCAAAGAATGGGCTGGCTGACCATGCTAAGAATCTCCTCAATGACTTGACCGCCGATAGAGCGTCTTCGCGCGCGTCTTCTCGACCGCTCATCTTTGTCGCTCACAGCCTGGGTGGCCTCGTCTGCAAAGAAGCTCTTCTTCTATCACGAAACTACCCCGAGCCGCATCTCCGAGGAGTTTTCAACTGTACCAAGGCCATTGCCTTCATGGGCACTCCTCACAGGGGATCTTGGATGGCCGATTGGGTCAGCATCCCAGCCAAGTCTCTTGGAATTGTCATTTCTACCAATAAGATGCTGTTGGAAACTTTGAAGACGGACGATCAGTATCTTCAGTCTGTTCAAGATCGCTTCTGGTCCATGGTGCGGGAGCAGCATATGGCCAACCGACACCTCGATATTACGTGCTTCTTTGAAGAGCTGACCATGCCCGGGATCGGACGAGCCATCGTCTCCAAGGAGTCAGCAACTATTGAGGGATACAATGCGTTTAGCATTCACGCCAATCATAGCGATATGGTCAAATTTGGCTCCGCGGATGACAACGGTTTCAAAAGACTGCTTGGCGAGCTTATCAGATGGGAATCGCGAGAGTGTGAGAACTACTGAGCTTAGCATCTACGAATACAAGCTGATTCTCTGAAGCTGAATGCGTATCCAAGGCTGTGCCACAGCTGTCGCCCGCCAGTCTGGAATGCCTGAAGTCACTTGCTTTTCCAGAAATGTCAGGTCGGTCTCATGATATCAAGACCGCAGCCGATGGGACATGCGAGTGGTTATTTCAACACGAAGAGTACAAGAGCTGGGCGTTCTGTGACCGGGGCCTACTCTGGATTAAAGGGAAGCCTGGCTCTGGGAAATCGACGTTACTGCGACACGTCCTGAATGTCATGGAACACCAAGCCCAAGACGATGGCCGAGAGAGGTCACTCATTCTGTCATTCTTCTTTCATGGTCGTGGAAATGACCTCCAAAAGTCGCCGCTCGGACTCTTCCGGTCTCTCCTCCACCAGCTCGGCCACGTCTCTGATGCGTTGACAGATGTCGTGGCCACTTTCGAACACCGGCACGCAACTTACGGTAATAAGTGGCAATGGCATCCGGGCGAACTGCAACGCTTCTTCAACTCTTCGCTTCTCAAGGCCCTGGAGAATCACTCAGTTGTTCTACTCGTCGACGCGCTAGACGAATGTGGTGAAGAGAATGCAGTGCAGCTTATTGGCGATTTCAAAGCTATGCTGCGCCGGTACCTGGGCTCCAACAGGTTTCGTATCTGCTTTACCTGTCGACATTATCCGATTCTAAGTCTGGAAGAAATTCATGCTCCGGAAACAGGGTCGAGTTTCAAAGCAAGTGACTTTGAGCTATGCATCGATAATGAGAACAAGGACGATATCCGGACTTTGGTCCGTAACGAGCTCTCTTCACTCTCTGCGGGACCACTGTCCACGATCCCGGAATTGATCACCAACCGCGCCAATGGTATCTTCATGTGGGCGTTACTGATGGTAAAGCAAGTTCTACAACTTAATCGGAAAGGTGCCGCACCCAAGAAGATCGAGGCCGCTATCTATTCAGTCCCCCAAGAGCTTGACAAGCTATACCTCGAACTCATTTCAGAAGCGGCTCCCGAGTCTCGAGTGCTATTCAGATGGATCTCGTTTGCCACAGCGCCATTGTCGCTGGACGAGCTGCGATGGGCGATGCATATCGGGGCTGATTGTCAACACGACGCACTATCCAAATGCCAGCAGGCGGAAGATTTCATTTACGACAACGACAGGATGAAGCGGCAGGTTCAGACTCTCAGCTGCGGACTAGCCGAGGTTTCTCCTCTATGGGTCGTTCAGTTCATTCATCAGTCCGTCAAGGACTTCTTCGTTACCACGTCGACGGGCCAACGGGTGTTGGACGGGACCACCACCACCCCAGACCTGGTAGTCCCAATGGCGCACTCTCGACTTTCTAGACACTGCCTCCACTACTTGGAAATGAAGGAGATCCAAGAAATCAACGACCGCTGCCTGATTCAAGCAAGAACCGAATTCCCTTTCCTGACCTACACCGCGAAGTCATGGATGTTGCACTTGAAACAAAGCGATGATGAGCGGATCTATCAAGACGATCCGAGGCAATATTTCGTCTTGCCATCCAACACTATCGTGGAACAATTGCTATTCCTCATGAACATGATGTCCGGCAAATATGATAAATATAGAATACAGTGTCTTTCGGACACTGTTCTACCGGATTCTCCGGGGGCTTGTCTATCGCACATCGTATCATACTATGGGGTGTTGGGAGCTTTGAAGGCCATCTATGGTGGTGTGGACCAAGCTGAAAGTAATATCGACGCCCGAGACTACTGCGAGCGGACGCCGCTTTCGTGGGCCGCCGAAAATGGATGCGAAGCCATCGTACGTTTCCTCCTCGAGCGAGGCGCCCAGAGCAAAGCATCGGATGATACGGGCCGGACGCCATTTTTTTACGCCGCCAGTGCAGGGAACGAGGCTATCGTACGATTACTTTTCGAGCAAGGCGCCCAGATCGAGACATCAGATTGTTATGGTCAGACGCCGCTTATGAAAGCTGCTCAAAAGGGGAATACAGAGGTTGTCCGGTTCCTCCTTCAGCTAGGCGCCCAGGTCGAAGCATCGAATACTTCTGGCCAGACGCCGCTTTCGATAGCCGCCGGGGAAGGGCACGAGGCTATCGTCAGGATCCTTCTCGAACGAGGTGCCCAGATCGAAGCATCGGATAATGGGGGCCAGAGGCCGATATATTACGCCGCCAAGGCAGGAAAGGAGGCTATCGTCAGGATCCTTATCGAGCGAGGTGCCCAGCTCGAAGCATCGGATGATAAGGGCCGGACGCCAATTTTTCTCGCTCTCAGGACGGAGGTCATCTTACGGTTACTTCTCGAGCAAGGCGCCCAGATCCAGGTCAAGGATAAGTCTGGCTCGACGCCGCTATTTTACGCCGCTAGTTGGGGGTTAAAGGAGGGCGTACGACTACTTCTCGATTGGGGCGCCCAGATCGAGGCGGCAGATAGGTGTGGCCGGACGCCGCTTTCATGGGCCGCTAGTATGTTGAAAGAAGAGGTTGTACAACTTCTACTCGACCGAGGCGCTAAGATTGAGTCAGTGGACAAGGATGGTCGGACGCCGCTATCGTGGGTTGCCTCCTGCGATGAGGAACACAACGTCGACTTCATGAGGGCCACTGTGGGACTGCTCTTCGATCGGGGTGCGCAGATCGAGGCGGCGGATAGGTGCGGCCGGACGCCGCTTTCATGGGCCGCTTATGGGGTGAAGACAGAGGTCGTGCGACAACTTCTCGACCGAGGCGCTCAGATCGAGTCAGTGGATAAAAATGGTCGGACGCCGCTATCGTGGGCGGCCTCCTGCAATAATCCATACTTCATCGGCTCTGCGAGAAATACTGTGAAACTGCTCCTCGATCAGGGTGCGCAGATCGAGGCGGCAGATAGGAACGGACGAACGCCACGTTGGTGGGCCTCCAAGAGGGGCAAAAGAGCCATCGCAGAGCTTCTACAGTCACGGGGTGCTCAGACTCCCTCTCCGGATGTTCTCGACGACAGCGAAGACAGCGACGACAGCGACTGAAGTCACATAAGCGACGACCATATATGTACATCTACCTGGCCAGGTAAGAGTCAGAAAGATGGTGGCGAATAATTTGGTTCTTTTCAGTACGACTTGAGGCTGATGGGAGGAACTCTACGCATATTTAGCAACAAAAGCAGACAAACTTGAGAGTCTTTGAAGCCCGATATCTTGAACACTCATGACACAACAGATGGATAGCAGTCTTCTCGATTCCGTCTGTGGCCAACGGTAGATCGGGACTGGATCCCACCTCGCAGGAACCGTTGAGGCGGAATCCTCCCCTCGAGACAGCTGGTTTGGCCGCGCCGTGCCGGACGTGGCACGTAAACGAGTCCGGGGAAGCCACTTTCCTGCCAGGGCACCGAGTGCTTAGATGCCGATGGAAGCTTGACAAGTACATCTGTAAGAGAAAGGTGTGAGAGACTGTTGAGGAGGAGTCCAGGTCAAGTGTAAGTGGATGAAGTGCTCTGGGATCCACGTGACTCTGCGGCAAGCTGTAGGCGGCTGACAGTGAGGCTATTTATATGCATATTTGCGGCTATTTATATGCATATTTGCAGATATCTACATATCTACATATACTGTCACACGATCGTTATATAAGCGGAAATAACCAGTGCACCTCTCGAGGCGCGTTCTCATTTTGGCCTATTTGGCACGGGGTAATCAAGCTGGCTCTGTTTCCTAACATATACCCTTTACTTGCATGGGAATCACATCACCTCTCTACCTAGTTCACCTTCACCCACCACTAAGAAGCTTCTCATCCTTCACCCTCCCGAAGCACCTTCTTCGCCCAACAAACCCTACTCAACTCAACTCAACCAACATGTCCGACCCCGGCGCATCCCCCTACAGCCGCGAGCTCCAAGTAGCCGAGCGAGCAGTCCACCACGCCGCAATCCTAACCAAGCGCGTCCTCTCGTCCGTCTCGGAAATCAGCAAGGAAGACTCGTCCCCCGTGACGGTAGCAGACTTCGCAGCCCAGGCCCTCCTCACGCACCTCGTCCGCACCGAGTTTCCGGAAGACGGCTTCGTGGGTGAGGAGGACTCGTCCGCGCTTCGACGAGATGAGGCCTTGAGTCTTCGCGTGTACGAGCTTTTCGCCTCCGCTTGTCGACAGCTTGGTGGGGACGCTTCCTCGGTTCCGTCGCGGAATGATATGCTTGATCTTATTCAGATTGGCGGCCGGTCGAAGGGCGGTAGTGCTGAGGGTCGCTTTTGGACTATGGATCCTATTGATGGTACGGCTGCGTTCCTTCGTGGGGAGCAGTATGCCGTTTCTCTTGCCCTCCTTCAGGATGGGAGGGAAGTCCTCGGCGTCATCGCCTGTCCGAATCTCAAGCTTCAAGACGGGTCTATTCATGAGTCTTGCGTCGATAACGATGGCCTGGGAGTCATGCTCTCCGCCGTCAGGGGCCAGGGAACGAGCCTGATCGCTCTGTCCTCCTCTCCCGACGACCCCCTCGTTCCTCGTCGGCTCGAGCGCCTTCAAGCACCCGCAAGCCTCGATCGCCTCCACATCGTCGACTGCGCCATCGGTGCGTCGTCGGGTCGCGACGTCATGCGCCGGCTGGCAGCAAGTCTCGGCGCCCCTTTTCCCGGCACCGACGTCTGGTCCTCGCACGTCAGATACGCGGCCCTCGCCATCGGCGGCGGCCATGTTCTGGTGCGCATCCCGTCATCACCCGAAGACTCGTCTTGCATTTGGGATCATGCTGGTGCTCAGCTCATCTTTACCGAGATGGGCGGCCGCGTCACAGACTTGGACGGCAAGGCCATGGACTTTACTGCTGGGAGACACCTGAGCCGCAACCGTGGTCTGGTAGCCGCCCATGCCGACATACACGACAAGATGCTATCTCTGGTCCAGAACCTGGCCCGTCAACAGTTGTAATATCGTGAAGGGCCTACATCAGACTGCTCCTCCCTCCAATCTCCATGCTGCCCTGTCCGTCCTTGAGCTGCCCGCTTCGTCCCTGTACGAATTCCCGATAGATGCTTTGTAGTCGCCGCCTTTCCTCGGCGCTGATGCTCGCCCTCGTCTTCTCCAGCGCCTTGGCGAGGTGTCGCCAATCGACCACTACATCTGCCTGCTGCCCCGGCGCCTGCCTGCTCTCTGAAGCGGCTGCATCCGGGCCTCTTCGGCCTTTCTTGCGCGCCAGCCTGATCTGCTCCAGCTTGGACGCCATGGCCGCCTCCTCGACGAGAGCGGCAGATGCGCTTCGGGGAATGGCATCGTCCGCCTCCGAGCCGCTACCGTAGCGGAACTGGACAAAGCTCGGGGAGGGCGAATGCGACTGCTGCTGCGGACCGACGTCACGACGAGATGTCGTTTTCGCATCGAGAACGTCGTGGATGGCCTCGAGCTGAGCGTTGGAGACGAGGGCCTGAAGGTCGGCCCCAGAGAAGCCGGCGGTCCGACGTGCCACGTCCATCAGCGGCTCCCCCGACAGGTGGACCTTCTTGAGCAACGAAGTCAAGATATCGACTCGATCGTCCAAGGACGGCATGTCGCACAGCAGCGACTTGTCCAACCGGCCGGGACGCAGCAATGCCGGATCGATCAGGTCGGGTCGCGACGTCGCGGCCAAGACGTAGACGCCCGACAGGCCCTCGGCACCGTCCATCTGGGTCAGCAGCTGATTGACCACCCGGTCGGTGACACCGGTAGAGTCGTGTCCGCGCTTGGGAGCAATGGAGTCGAACTCGTCGAAGAAGAGCACGCATGGCCTCGCCGCCTGGGCACGGTCAAACAAGTCCCTCACGCTCTTTTCCGACGCGCCGATGTATTTGTTGAGGATCTCGGGCCCCTTGACACTGATGAAGTTGAGCCCGCACTGGCCGGCCACGGCGCTGGCGAGCAGCGTCTTACCGCAACCGGGATAGCCATAGAGGAGCAGTCCAGATCGAAGCCGGAGGGGGCACTGAGCGAAGATGGGAGCGTACTTGGTCGGATACTCGAGCGTTTCCAGGAGAATCTTCCGCGTCTCGTGCAGGCCGCCGATGGAGTCGAACGTCGTCGTCGAGCTCTGCAGGGGCACGTTGCGCAGAGACGCCGGCGTGAAGCCCTTACGTGCCTTTTCGAAATCTCCTTGGCCCAGGCGAATGGCGCCAACGGCTGGCGACTCGCCGATGGACCGAATGATGGCCTCGTTTCTAGCCCGCGATACCAAGACCTCGAGATCACCAGCCATGTAGCCATCAGTCGATCCGGCGATCTCGAGGAGGTCGAGATCTGAGTCGAGGACGAAACCGGCTCTGGGCGCTACCTGATCGGATCCGTGCATCCACTGGCCGTCGTCTCCGTCCGCCGTCGGTGGCCGGCTGTTGTTGCTGGTCTGATCCTCGTCGTCGTCATCCCGTACTCTCGCCATCACGTATTGCTTAGCCAAAGATTCCAAGATACTTCTTCTCGCGTCCTTGTCAGGGGCCCGGAGCTCGATAATCTCTCGAACGACGTGGCCGCTGACGAAGACGTTGTTCATCGAATCTTTACTCTCAGCTGTGGCCAGTAGGACGACGCCGCAAAACTGCCTCGTCACCGATCGTATCGTTTCGCTCACCTGTCGGCTGCGTCCGTTGTCGTTTCCCACTTCCAGCTCCGTCTCGGCCGGACACAGCTTATCGAGGTCGTCGAGCACAACGAGAGCCTTGCCGCCGAGTCTGGCTCCCCAGCCGGCGGACATGAAGACGCGACTCAGCGTGTCCTTGATTGTGGACATGCTTGTTTCCTCGTTGGCCAAGCTGCGACATGAGAAGTAGTTGGTGTAGAACAGGCTGTCCTGGCGGAGTCTTCTCACAAGCTGTTTTGCAACCGACGTCTTCCCCGACCCCATGGATCCGGTAAGCAAGACCGATGACATGTGTGACAGATGTACGTCGAGCTTGTCAAGCAGGGAATCGATACCGATCAGGATCGAGTCGGCCTGTTGCAGCTCCGAGTCCGCTATCCACGAAGGTCTGGGTTGAGCATGTTGGAATTCAATGGCCATCTTGGGATCCAAGGTTGACATCCATGAGACGGCTTCCTTGCCCTTGTCCTGCAGAGCCACGTCCGACCTATACTCGAACTCGACCACGGCCCCAGTCCAACCCTGGGGCGCCTCCAGTCCGTCGAAGAGCCCGACAACCATGCCGTCGGTGATGGGCCCCTGAAGCAACCCCGGCGTTCCTTTAGATCCGGAATACATGTGTCTGAGTCTCCTAGCCGACTCTTCCTGTTCAGCTCTGGTCTCGCCGCCTAATCTCAACCCCTCGTCAAGCTTGGACCCAATATCAAACGGGAGGATCTTGACCCGCTGAACGAGGCCTTGTTGCAGTTGCTGCGGAGCTGCCTGTATCTTGACGACGCCGCCTACGACGCCGCAACAGCCGAGCGCGGCACAGAGAGGGGACGACAGGGCCGCAGTTTGACCGCTCGGCGGTTCGTCCCATGGTTTAAGCCTGGCCACTACTTTGGGCGGGGCCGCCGTGGTCGCAGGGGTCGACGCGCCTTCGGGCTGAGGCTCTCGAAGCCCGGCAGGCCTAAGCATGTCTACCGTCACGTAGCTGACTCCCCGAAAGGAGCTCGACAACAAGTCGCGATCGATCCAGACAGCAAGGTCCAAGCAGACGGGACCGTCGTCGAACCATTGACTGCAAGCTGCCCTGTCAATGGCGCGAAGAAAGGTGACGGGCTCTTTGACGCCTCTTTTTCGGGCGCCGCTGGCACCGCTGCGTCTCGACTTGGACGTACTAGCGACGCTGCGGTGATCGCCACTGTTTAGCGAGCTCTTGACTCTAGTCTTGGGAGCAACGATGACCTCGGCATTGGGTGACATCTTGGCGAAGGGGATATCCTGCGATAGGGCGGGCTCGAGCGAGAGCACCTTGATGTTTGCCGACGAGGTGGGAGAGAGGTGCAGAGTCAAGGCGTGAGGCGGAATGGGCTTCTTGCCGTCTGGCGCGTAGGCGGGATTCGGCAGAGCCCGTACCTGCGACTGAAGGTTTAACTCGAGAAAGCTGGCATGAAGCTCAATCATGTCCCAATCTTCGGCCGTTACGGGCTCGATGTTCACGGTATGGGCCACGGGTGGATCGATATGGAGCGTGGCCGTGACCCTCTGACCGTCAGACAGACCCAATGTTTGGGCCAGGACGGCATCCATCTCGACCAGCTGCATCTCCGTCGCGCCTCTTTGGCGACTGACAGGCGCCGCCGTCGTCCGCTTACTAGGCATACCCGTCCATCCCAGAAAGAAGGATGCTCCAGATTGCTGCGGTGACGACGACCTGATGCTGAGCTCGACGACGACATTCTGCACTGGCTGCGCCACGTATAAGCCCGAGGTCCCGGCAGACAGCGGATGAGGCTTACCGTATTGACGTTGACGAGCAGCGAGACGAGGGACGGAGGGAGGTTCACCAGGCAGTTCTTGAGGTGGACGAGTGACAGCTCGGCCGAGGCGGACGGCGGATGCTTCCTAGAGGCCATATTGACCGACTGGTGTCGTCTTCGACGGGCGGCATGTCGATGTCGCAGCCACAGTCGGGAAGAAAACCAGGGACGAGACGTCTCAGTTACGATATGCCGAGCCGAGCCTCGTCTCAATTGCACGTGCTTTCGAGAAGAAGTAGCCGAGACGCCACAGTGGTACTCTAAATGTGTAGGCCCACGCCACACGGAGTCAGGGTCTCCAGCCTTCTTCTAATTGTGGCTGTGCCGACGCGTGACGCGAGAAGTCGCGTCCGGGCTTTTTAAATTGCCCTGCATTTCTTCTTCAGCCTCGCGCCTCCAACCGCTTTCCCTTAGAACCATCGCGGCTTCGCCCAAGATAGTAGACGTCGTCCCGCGTCTCGAATCCTCACATAAAACAGATACCACCTATCTATCTGTGCGATGGCGCTTCGCGAGTTGAAGGCTCCCGTCAGCTACCTGGCGCAGCAGAGTCAGTCTTTGCACCCATCACTTTGGCCGCCCCTGTTTTGTCTTTCATCTGACAATGGTCGCAGAGGCTTTCGAGGACTTTCTCAACGACTTCAAGACATCACCTGAAAACACGATCGCTACCGCCCTAGGCGACATCACGATCGATGATGACGACCTCAGCGACGATGATGAACTGATGCACGAGGTCGATGGCGTCGAGCCTCGTCGCAAGCAGCAGCGTTCTGAGCCGCGACACATCTACAAGGAGATGATGCAGGAGCTGGCGGATCGCAAAATCAACGAGGTCATGATCCAACTCGATGATGTGGCTGCGGTACGTGTCACCGGCTGAAAGGCGATCCATTGAACACCCCCTTCGCCGAACTGACGCCTTGTTTTCTTTGCTGTCGCCACAGTATGAGGAGAGTCTACGAGACGAGAGCCTGAAATTGGTGTCGAGTATCGAGAATAACGCCAAGCATTACGTCGACATCGTCTCTCGTGCCATAGATAACGTTATGCCGCCGCCGAGCGTCGACGTCAGGTGCGTTATCGTCGCTTAGCCCCCTTCGACGGAGGGATCAGCGCTGAAGATTGAGATGCAGTTTCAAAGACGACGTGCTTGACGTCCTCATGGCGCGAAGAGAGGCTCGTAATCGAGAGCTGCAGACGGCTTCCGAGGAGGACGCGACCATGGCCGAGGACCAGTTCCCGGCTGAGCTCACCCGGCGCTACACGCTCGTCTTCAAGCCTCGATCCAGTACGGCCGATCACACTGTCAAGGCTCTCGCCGTCCGGCAGGTTCGCGGCGACCATATAGGCAAGCTCATCACGATGCGGTGCATCGTCACGCGCGTGTCGGACGTCAAGCCCATGGTCCAGGTCAGCGCCTACACGTGCGACCGGTGCGGATGCGAAATCTTTCAGCCCATCACCGACAAGCAGTACGGTCCCCTGACGGTCTGCCCTTCCGAAGACTGCAAAAAGAACCAGTCCAAGGGCCAGCTTAACCCGACGACGCGAGCGTCCAAGTTCCTCCCCTTTCAGGAGGTCAAGGTGCAGGAGATGGCGGAACAGGTTCCCATCGGTCAGATCCCGCGATCCCTCACCGTCTACTGCTACGGTAGCCTCGTCCGTAGGGTCAACCCGGGCGACGTCGTCGACATGGCCGGCATCTTCCTGCCCATCCCCTATACGGGCTTCAAGGCCATCAAGGCCGGCTTGCTCACCGACACCTATCTCGAGGCTCACCACATCCACCAGCACAAGAAGGCCTACAGCGAGATGATGGTCGACCCGCGCCTTGTGCGACGCATCGACAGGTACAGGGTCTCCGGCCAGGTGTACGAGCTGCTGGCCAAGTCGATCGCTCCCGAGATCTTCGGCCACCTGGACGTCAAGAAGGCGCTTCTGCTGCTGCTCATCGGCGGCGTCTCCAAGGAGATGGGCGACGGCATGAAGATCCGCGGTGACATCAACATCTGCCTCATGGGCGATCCCGGTGTGGCAAAGTCCCAGCTCCTCAAATACATCTCCAAGGTCGCCCCGCGAGGCGTCTACACCTCGGGTCGTGGGAGCAGCGGCGTCGGTCTGACGGCGGCCGTGATGCGCGACCCGGTGACGGACGAGATGATACTAGAAGGCGGAGCTCTGGTCCTGGCCGATAACGGCATCTGCTGCATCGACGAGTTCGACAAGATGGACGACAACGACCGCACCGCTATCCACGAGGTCATGGAGCAGCAGACCATCTCCATCTCCAAAGCCGGCATCTCGACGACTCTCAACGCCCGGACGTCCATCCTGGCGGCCGCCAACCCCGTCTACGGCCGATACAACCCTCGCATCTCGCCCGTCGAGAACATCAACCTCCCCGCCGCCCTCCTCTCCCGTTTCGACGTCCTCTTCCTCCTCCTCGACACGCCCTCGCGCGACTCGGACGAACAGCTGGCCAAGCACGTCACCCACGTCCACACCCACGGCCGCCACCCGGACTCGGGCCCCGACGACCTCGTCCTCAGCCCGCACGAGGTCCGGTCCTACGTCGCTCAGGCCCGGACCTATCGTCCCGTCGTGCCCGAGACCGTGTCCGAGTACATGATCAAGACGTATGTCCGGCTACGAGAGCAGCAGAAGCGCGCCGAGCAAAAGGGCAAGCAGTTCACCCACACCACGCCCCGTACCCTCCTCGGCGTAGTCCGCCTCGCCCAGGCTCTCGCCCGTCTACGCTTCAGCGACCGCGTTTCGCAGGACGACGTCGACGAGGCCCTGCGTCTCGTCGAGGCCAGCAAGGAGAGCCTCAACGCCGAGACGGCAGGTTCTCGTCGCGGCCTCAACGCCAGCAGCCGAATCTACAACCTGGTCAAGGCCTTGGCCGACTCGGGTGCTTGTCGCCCTGACAATGTCGACGGCGATGATGATGATGACGAGCTGGGCGTCGAGCTGAGCATGCGCAAGGTCAAGGAGCGCGTCATTGCAAAGGGTTTCACCGAGGACCAATGGTTGAATGCCTTGGAGGAGTATGCGACACTCGACGTCAGTTTTTCCCACAATCCCCCTTTTCTTTCTCTTCCAATTTCGTACAAGTAACGTCAAGCTGACCCTTCATCTAGATCTGGCAAACCGCCGGCAACGGATCGAGACTCGTCTTTGTCACGGCAGACAACGACCGAGGGTCCGACGTGGACGGATGAGCCACCCTTTGGAGGAGGTAGAGGAGGATCTTGCTTCTTTTTTTCAGTCGCTCTCATGGCGTTCTGGGTAATGTAAGATGAAGGTAGGGGTGACGATAAGGGAGAAGGGGGAGGGCAAAGAAAAGGGGGGGGGTGGGTGCCAAAAGGACGCATCACAGCGGAGTTTGGTGTCCGGTCAATGTTATCCATAGCACTCTTCTTCTTGAGCCTTTTCCCCAGTTGCGTTCTCCTAGAGCCGCAAGCTCATCAACGACACCCTCTCCATCTCGCCGATGTTACCATGCCCGCCCAGCACCCACTTTTCCGAGACTGTCTGGGCGTCGATGGCTTCCTTGACGACACCACTGGCAGCCCAGTATTCCAGTAAGGTTCGGCTTTCTTGCTTGGAGACGCTGGGCACGCGCAGGGTGGAGACGGTCTTGAGCGCATCGTGGACGCGCTGATCGTAACCGCGTGTGTAAGGGTTAGACTGCGGAATCTCCGTCCCGGCTTGGGCGGCTTCGATTTGGGAGAGAACAAGCTCCTGGGACAGATGTTTGGGAGAGTTGCTACACGAGGTGGCGACGATGACGGCGCCGCCGTTGCCGAACTTTGTCTTGCCAGACAGAGCATCGATGAAGAGGCGAACGAGGGTCAGTTCGTGAGCGTGAACCGGTTGCATGGATGGTTCCAGATAGTCGCTGATTATGTTGATGTGTGTCAGCCCGTCGAGAGAAAGCAGAATCGGGGGACGGTCGGGCTGGTTCAGCTCCTGCCACATGGCCTTGAACGTCGGCCAGGCATATTCAACCTCTTTCAAACTGAGGAGTAAGTCGGCGATTGTGGCTTCTCGGCCGAAAGTGCCCAGATCGGGCCACTTGAGTTGCAGGGGCAACTTGCTTAGGACGTTGCCGTTTACTTGGGCGATGGTCCGGAGAAGTTCGAGCGTGTACGTGGGTTGACAAAACTGGAGCGGTTGCGTCCCCCGGATCGGTTCGTAGTCGGTGTTTCCGTTGGTGAGGTCCTGGCCTGTTCAAGAGGGCGGGTAAGTCAGCGGGATGAGGTGAAGAAGAGGATAGATATATATGTAAGTGTATACATATATATATATGTATGTTTATGCATTTTCTTACCCTCGGGAATGTTGATGACAATCCACTCGTTCAGCAGGGCATGGGTCATGGCTTGAAGCAGCAACAAGCTCTTGCCCGCCAGACGAGATCCCGTCAAGACGCACCTAAAAGGCTCCTTGCTACTGTCGCGACCAGCGTCCATGCGACGGGCGACCTCGACCGTCTCTTGACGCACAAGACAGTGCGGATGACGGAAGAGATCCCACGGCTGGGTTGTCTTGAAAGCCCGAAGCGCAAGAAGCTGGTCGACGGCATTGCTAGGGAAGGAAAACATCTGGCCGACGCTGGACGTGTCTGCCAGCGTCTGCGGCGTCATCTCGGACAGGCCCTTTACCGGAAGAGCATTGCCATTGCTCGTCTGAATACGAGTTCGGAAGGCCTTGCGCTCGCCGGGAGCGGGCTTCTTGACTGGAATTGTGTCCGTCCCCTTCCCCTTCTTCGAGTTCTTCTTCTTGTCATCCCGGCTGCGGACCGGCGTAGTCGAACTGAAGGCCGCCGTCGCCGCTGCTGCTGCTGCTACGGCTGCTGTCGTCCGCTGCTTGCCAGCCATGTTCGAGGGCCGGGTTAGGCTCCGGAGGAAGAGCCCTGCCATGGCCATTTCTGGCTGCCGGAGGCGCGTTCAACGCTTCTTAGTCGATCCGGTTCCCCGTCGGTTCGGCTCGTCGTTGTGAGCAAAAAAAAAAAATGACTGCCCGCTCTCCGAAGACCGGTTCCCCGGCGATTAGTAAGTCCGAGCGGCGACTCCACAGACCTATTATTCCGATGACGACTGGGAAAAAAAAGGAAGGAAAGAGAAAAAATGCGCAGAGTCACGTCTGTATCATCGTATCGATTCATCTCCCCATCTCGCACACAATGTCTCTCCCTATCTCAAGGCCAAAGCTGCCCGTGGCAGTGGAAAAACCGACACCCTACAACTTTGATCTCGGCCGTCTCCTCGCCCAAGATTCCAATGCCGTCGTACTCACAGCGTCGCGAGAACAATCCCTCGCCGAGGTAGCCCGAGACGGCGCCCAGGCACTCATCAACCAGCTCCTCACCACCTGTCCTCTGACTTCGACCGCCGCAGATGGCGTCCTCCTCACCCTTCCCCCTCCATCGACTCCTTTGCCCCGCGAAAAACCCGTTCCCGAGTCCCGTCCGCCAACCAAGTGGGAGCGTTTCGCCGCCAAGAAGGGCATCCGGCCCAAGACCAGGGAACAGCGCAAGAATCTCGTCTACGATGCCGAGAGCGGCGAATGGAGGCGCAAGTGGGGCTACAAGGGCCTCAACAAAAAGTCCGAGACTGAGTGGCTGGTCGAGGTCGACCCCAACAAGGAAAAGGACAGGAAGGAGGGCACCACCCCAAGAGGCGATGCCAGACGTGAGAGAAAGGAGAGGATCAAGCGCAACGAGCGCAAGATGAGGAAGAACGAGCGTTTTGCTGCTGAGAAGAGGAGCTGACCTGGTCTGACTGCCATGGCCCCTCACGATACCGGCCCGTCGTTATTCGCATCGTCACCAATCATTTGAGACGTCGGTGGAAGCTGCATTCAAACAATGAACTCTGAATCTACGTTGGAAAGCCGATCGCGGAATTTCTGACCTCGTCCTGACCGTTCTGCGCCCCTTCCTCGTCTATACATCTGAACTGGTCATCCCATTCATTCAACGTCTCCAACCGGTGCGCGGGCCCAAATTACTTGTCCAGCTCCACGGAATCACCACGAGAAGTAGTATCCTAATCGTACACAGGCGTCTTTCTTCAAGGAAAACAAAGATTGAGTCAAAGAACATGCATAACGGCCTCCAAGCTGACGCTGAATACGCCGCCGACACCAAATCTCCCAATGCCGAGACTCCAAGACTCTAAACAAGCGATACTATCGCCCCGAGTCGGAGTGGCAATGGACATGTGAGACGTCCGGGCGATAGAATGTGCACAAGACAAACAAGAAGAAAAGGGTTTTCGTTCATAGAGGGGAGGGCGGTGATATGAAAAAAAAAAGAAACTGATTCGATACCGTGTCGCGTCGAGCAAAGAGAGGGGGGAATATGTCGGCTGTTATCGCGAAGCATGTGACAAGGTGATGGAGGCGGAAAGGGGACGATGTTATTAGATGGGTTTCCGGGCCCGAGTGGAATAGGGGGGTATGAAGAAGAGTAAATAGATTTGCGTCATGTCGTTGTTGTAAGTCGATTGATCAAAAAGACAGCGAGATTCCCTCCGATGATCCTCGGCTGCAATCCTAGAAGCCGAGAGGCGATAGAGGTTTGATCGGTGACAGAGGACGCATGTCCTGGAGCCCGTCCTTGGGATTGCGATCGTTATGAGAGCCCGACTTGGAAGAAATGTTGGAGCGGACGCTCGCGTTGGACTGAGAAATGCTGTGGTCATGTTTCTTCGACCGTGTCTTCTTCCGGCCGCTGCTGCTCGTCGGTTTGGGGTTGCTTTCGGCGGCCGGAACCTGGCGTTCCTCGTGCTTCTCCTCCTTGGCCGGCTGCTGCGACTCGGTCAAGCCTCGGGGCAGCGGCTGCTCGAACAGCCCGTACTCTTCCTCGATGAACTTGGCCTCGTTCTTGCAACCCTTCCAGCAGTCCCTCCAGTCGCAGACGAGGAACTTGAAGCAAAAGGCGTCAATCTTCATGCAAGGCTGGAAGCAGATGCACAGGTTCCGAAAGTCCATCTTGTTCTTGTCCGAGTGGGCGAGCAGGAGGCTGAGATGGCAGGTGATGGCGAAGAGAAGGTAATAGTTGAAGGGAGACAAGTTGGAGAGCTCGTCGATGAGCATCTGCGGAACCTCGGTCGAACCGGCGCATTCTCGCGAAATGCGGTCTTGCGCCTCTTTTGGGAACAACTCGTCGGGCAGTTCTCGTAGCCAAGCCTTGAGCATGGAGCCGATGATGTTGATGTCGTATAGATCGTCCTCCTCGAATAGATTGACGTCGTATTCTGCGCCACGGCGTCAGTCAATGGGGGCAGGGGAGGGGGAGACATGGGAATGTCACGCACGCTCGTCAAACTTTCGTTGCCATTTCTTGACCTGCGGCCCGCTTCCGGGGACACGGTAGAGACCCTCGACGTCGCAACCCTTGTAGTTGAGATAGTCAATGGCCCGCCAGGGAAATGCGGGCATCCAAAACTCGGTCTTGTCTCTCGAATGCTCTAGGCGCTTCGAGATGCGCGTCAGGCGGGTTTGCTCTACCAACGGCAAGACGATGACCTTGAGCGCGTAATGCTCGTCGTCGACGGTTTGCTCCTTGTCAGGGCCACTGTTGCGCGGGCCCTTGCCAAATAGCCCCTTGCTGATCATGTCGGCAGCTCTCGTCGACGAGCTGCGTAGTCCGCTGAGAAAGGTCGAACCGCCGCCATTCTCCTTTTGCGACGAGACTGGGAGGCGCCGGTCCCTTTCGCGGCTCGGAAAGTTTTCCTTTGCGTCTCGGCTGGGAGTCCTGTCTTGCGATCGATTTCGGACCGTCGAGTTGGACATTTCTCGAAGCAGCCGGTCCGAGGCCGATCCTTGAGACGCGGAGTCGACCAGATCGATCTTACTGGCGGCGAGGCCCGTGACCGACGGGTCTATGAGGCTACCCTGTTCTCTGCTGTCCCGCACCGACTTCGTGCGGCCCAGGAGGGTAAAGGGTTTTGACCTGCTCTTCTTGCCGTGTGGTGGCGTCGAAGCAGTGTCGTGGTCACCAACGGACGACAACGAGAGTTCGGACCGGGACGGCTGTGGGGTCGAGAGTTTTTGGAGGGGGTCATGTGCGTATGGGGAATCTGCAAAAAAAAATACCCATGTCAGAAAATCGTGAAGGAACAAAGACGCGTTCACAGGAGAAGATGGGGTGGCTGAGTGGTAAAAGCGGACAGTGGCGCTTTGTCCACATGGGAGGCAGAAACAAGGGCGTCACCGTTGGCTTGCTAGGAGCCGTACCTCTGTGTTTTGATGATGCGACGCCGTCGCTGCCCGAAGACGTAAGCTGCTCCCGCGAAGCCTGGTGCTGATGGCGGGAAGCAGCGGGGAGCTGATTGGAACCCTTGGAAGACTTGTTGAAGTGAAAGAAGCCCGCCTTGTTGGGTTTTTGTCGTTCTTTGGTGCCTTTGGGACTCGCACCGGCCGAAGGAGACAGCAATGCAGGCGAGGCTGGGCGACGTGGCATCGGAGGCGCGTCATCGAGCGAGGTCTTTGGTTCATCAAGCGAGATCTTGGGCTCATCGATGGAGACCTTGGGTTCTTGGCTTGGCTTGTCGTCGCTATTGACGGGCGGGGTGGACGATTTCGCCTCCTTGGTCTTGGTCAAGGGAGAGGATGCAGGCGACCGGGAGGCAGGCGACCGGGAGGCGGCGGACGAGGCGATGCGAGACGCGGACCCGGGAGGTACCGGCTCGACATCGGGGACGCGGTCGGCGGACGAGGGCGGGGCCTCGGCCAGCACCAGGGGCTGGGGGATGGGCTTGCGTGTCATGACGGAGCGATTGGGGGCGAGAAAGGAAGCGAGGAAGGCGACGCGCCGTGGTCAGTCGAGAATGGAGTCGAGAATCGAGCCGAGAAGAACCGAAGCGGAAATCGATGAGAAGCGAGGCGGCCTCGACCAGCGAGAATAGCGACGAGCCGGGTCGGCCGGAGACGAGGAGCGAAACGGCGGACGAGGTCAAGTGCTCTTCTTTGCTCGGCCCGTCGATGAGCATCGCGCAGCTGATAAGGTTGTAACTATTGTTTTTTTCTCGTTTGCGCCGCGGGAGACGGACGGCGAGGATCAGGCCGTCGGCGACAGTCAGGGTCCGGGCAATGGAACAGTGAGGCGAGCAGAAAAGATGGGAGAAGAAAGAAGAGCGTCGTGTCTCGAATCTTTGGCTGAGGCACAAGGCACACACGGTACATGCGAATACGGACCGACGGCGCCGTCAGCCATCTGCCGCCCCCCTGGCCGACTCTCGATAGGGATCTGAAACGCATGTTGCAGGGGCCTTTTTCAGGGGTAACGCGCCAATCCAGCATCCTGCCGGGAGTACCTCTGATGTACCCCGTCCCTACTAGTGGTAGGACTCCGTAGGAGTATGTACATACATGCCTGCATTACACATGGAGGTTTACGCGGCCTCGTCGATTCGTGCCAGCCTCCCCTCCGCTCCGCTCCATCTCCAGCGGACGGGCTTTGATCTTCCTGTGATCATTCGTAGTGAAATATGGTAGATGAAAGTGAGGCCGTAGGAGCAACTGTCTGTAGGTATGTACATACATTGTATGCGTGTATCTACCTCTCAGTACCAAGGGGGGTAATGTAGTATGTTTGTGCAAACACACTATGCTTGCATGGAATTACCTAGGAACCCTTTCTCCTCCTCCTCCTCCTCCTCCTACCCCCTCTCCGCTCTCCCTCTTCTCCTCTTCTCTCCATCGCACAATTACAACACCTCTCTCTCTCCGCCACTGGCCACTACTACATACTACATTGTACATTCTACTCTGCTGAACCGGCTTTTCCCTGTCTGATGCAAGCTGCGCGCGGCGTTGCTCTGACGTGCCGTGCGTCTTCCTTTTTCTTCCCTTCCTTGTTTCTTTTCTCCATGTTTCTCTTTTTTTCTTTTTTCCTTCTTCTTTTTTCTTTTTATAATTCTTGCTTTCTCTCGCCCGTTTCCAAAACAGCCGTCATGCCGCAAAAGGGCGCATCTCGAGCCATGCGAATGAGAAGAGAGTCTATGCCAAGGTGGGATCCGGAATGGAGACGAAAAGGAAACCTTCACTCCACCGCTCCACCCCTCCTCCTTGCTCTCTCTCTCTCTCGCCCCTTCATCCCTCCCTCTTCTTCTTCGTCTCCGTGGTACGGCTTATGAATGTTCGAGGCCCGCCTCGCTCCATTTCCAGGCGTCGGGATCCCGATTGTGGTACGGCCAGGAGACGGAGCGTTGTACAACCTGCCTGCTAACATTGTTGTACATATGTACCTACGGATACCAACACACACACATGCACCGATGGCGGCACAGTCATCGTGTAAGCCACCGCGAGAGAGAATTGCACAACGGCTGGGCACCCTCGCGTCGGCACGCCCGCACATGGATAGCCCACAGGGCTGGTTCCACTGCCGCTGCAATGGGGCTGCAGGAAGCTGTCTTCAACCTCACCAGCCCCTCCTCCGGTGTCCAGTCTGTGATGTCAGCGATGGAGCCGTCTTCCCTTGCCCGCCAGCTCATTGCACACCCTCCCGTCGAGGCACTGACCGGCTCCGGCACTCGTGGCAAGTTTCAGGTGCGTACATCTCTTATACCTACCTGGTAATCAAGGGCAGATAGATCCCTGGGTATGTATGTGTAGGTAGGTATGTAGGTAGGTCGGTAGGTCGGTAAAGCACCGAGGCCAAAAGCAGCCGGCCAAAGCCCTACCCTATATGCGGTTACAGGTCCCCGTTTCGTGGGCTCTCTGTCCGCGCCTGTGCTCAACTTTCAGTCTGCCAAATACCGTTGCACCGGTGATGAACTGCATAGCCCCCAGCTCCCATGACCGCCTACATGCTGCAGTAAGCATCCAACAGCAGCCGCGGAGACACCCAAGAATCACCTGCGCACAGGCGTACCTCACAGAGGCTCACACAGTACAGTGAGCACACACATGTGTGAGAGAATACGAATACGATCTCATGCAAGCCGACCTCAAACAAATGCACGGACGGGCGGGGCAGCGCACGTGGCTCACGCTTACTTCATCCAGTCCAACCTCACCGTAGCCCTCACCACAAACACAAGCTCGCGATGCCTCAGGCAGCCGACGTACCGGACCTGGCCATCGAAGCCCATGTCAAGTATATTCAAAGCTTGGACTCGAGAAAGGATGAATTAGAGTATTGGTTGACGGAGCATCTCCGCCTCAACGGCGTTTACTGGGGCCTGACTGGACTTCACCTCCTTGGGCGACCTGAGGCCCTACCTAGGGCTGAAACCATCGACTTCGTGCTGTCTTGTCAACATGCCAGTGGAGGTTTCGGCGCCGCCCCAGAACACGATGCCCACATGCTCTGCACTGTAAGTGCCGTGCAGGTCCTCGCCATGGTCGATGCCTTGGATGAGCTCGACACACGCGGCCCAGGCAAGGCTCAGGTGGGCAAATGTACGTGTCCTCGTCCGGCCTCGTCGTTCGCGCGTCTGACGCCATAGTCGCAGACATCGCCGATTTGCAAGACAGTGCCACGGGCAGTTTTTTCGGTGATGAATGGGGCGAGCAAGACACACGTTTCCTCTACGGCGCCTTTAATGCCCTTTCGCTGCTTGGCATGCTGTCGTTGATCGACGTCGACAAAGCCGTTGCCCACATCGTCTCATGCGCAAACTTCGACGGCGGTTACGGCATGGTCCCTGGTGCAGAGTCGCATTCTGGTCAAATCTTCACGTGCCTTGCCGCGTTAAGCATAGCCGGGCGCCTGGACACGGTCGAAAAAGACAAGTTGAGCGCCTGGCTGAGCGAGAGGCAAACAGATGGCGGCGGTCTCAATGGGCGCCCTGAAAAGCTGGAAGACGTGTGCTACAGTTGGTGGGTGTTGAGCAGCCTCGCGATGCTCGGTCGGACGGACTGGATCGACCGTGATGCCCTGACGAGCTTCATCCTCCGGAGCCAGGACACCGAAGAGGGGGGCATTTCAGACCGACCGGGCGATATGGTCGATGTGTGGCACACTTGTTTTGGCCTGGCCGGTCTGAGTCTTCTTGGCTATCCTGGGATGGAGGCAGTTGACCCCGTTTATTGCATGCCCAAGGCCATTATCGACCGACTGCTTAAACGATGACCAACCATGATTCTTTGGCGTGGTCGTGCGGTCCAGTGACCGTATCTAAGGGAGCGCAGCTTGATACCAGAATGTGTGTAAGAGGAGGAGGACGAGGGGGAGGAGAATGAGACGACGAAGAAACTCTCCCCCCCCGCGCTCTCTTCCCGCTTTGCCGTTCACAACGTGGTGTGAAGGAATAAAAAAAATCAAACAAATCTGCACGCTTGATGATGGTATAATTCAACCACCTACCTGCCAAGGCGGGAGGCAGTCAGGATGTTAGTGGTAGGTAGGCAGGTAGGTGTAGCTACTAACTACCTAGGTGTCATCTATCTACCAAGTCGGTAGATGATAGTTGGGAGGTGGTAGGTAGGTAACCACCTAGGTCGATAGGTCTCTACACATACAGGCCCCTACAGACACGCTTCAGCAGCCAGAGAATATCATCTTCTTCCGCGGAGAGGTGCTCCAAGGCTCTGATGAATGAGCGGCGGTGAGAGCGGCGGAAGACAGCGGAAGGCGGCTGGACAGTCGTCGAGGCAACTACCTTCCTTCCCTCTAGATGGGTGGGTGCCTGTTCCTCCTGTCTGCCTCAGGCCTCACCTTCACCTTGACCTCTGTCCCCCATTTTTTCTCCCACTCCTTTCTCCTCTCGCACCTCCTTCTCTTTCATCTCATCCTCTCGGCTTTTTTCAGTGCCGCTCTTGCCCACGACGAAGCCTCATTCGCGTCCTCAGGCGAGTGACGCGTCTAGCAGGAGCTCTTCCACCCGGTGAGCCTCTCGTTTCCGTATTTCCCCCGTTCTCTGTCTTTTCCTTGCTTCAGTTGCTCTTTGCCCCCAAATTGCTTCCACTGTGCTCTGGCTTTCCAGAACTGTTGCTACGTCCGTCACGTTCCTGCTGCTCGCCCTCCGGGTGTTCATCCAGAACAGGGCCGGATTGTCAGTCGGCTTGCCCAGACTGACCGGCCCGCGTTGCTCTCGCCGACCCAAGGACTATTCATGGCTGACACTGAGTTTGGCAGGTCATGGCGTCGTTGGCCGCCACCAGAGGCAACACGCCCAGCTCCGCGACCAAGCAAATACCCCTACTTTGTATCGTCTGCCCCGAGGCTCCGCGCTTCTCTGACGTCTCCCACCTCTTGACGCACATCGCCTCCAAGGGCCATCTGCACCATGAGACGCAGACCAGGCTCAAATCTCATCAGGATCTCACAGCTACCACCCGTCTGCAGCAGTACGAGCAGTGGTACAACGACAATGGCATCGAAGACCTCCTGGTCGAACGCATGAGAGCCAAGCAGATGAAGGAAGCAGCTAAGACGAGGCGCACGAGAGGAGCTGCCCCTTTAACCTCACTGAATGTGCGTGCTTCTATACTTGACCTGTCAAGCAAAGCTTCATGCTGATGTTGGAAGCAGCCGAAGCGCAAGACGAAGCGGCCGTCAAACTCCGCCATCGTCAAGTCAGAGCACGAAGAATTCACCCAAGAGTTTCCCCTGTTCCCCGGGTTTTTCGCCTCAGAGAATGAAGTCGATATTCAAGACGGTTTCTTTGTCGCCAATGAGATGCTGTCTCTCAAGGGTCAGGTCTGGCCGGGCATGGGCAAGATGGACCTCGCCAATGAGGATATGAAGCGCACCCGCAACCAGCGCAAGCCAAATTCTGTCATCGAGAAGATGCGCCGAACTTCCGAAGGCATCGAGCCCACTCAAGTCGTCATGACGCCCGATCTCGAGGTGGAGAGGATCAAAGGCGTATATGACAGCTCCTCTCCGATACCCGGTCAGGGAGAAGAGGTGAGAGCTACTCTGTGCTTTGTCGTTGAACAGAAAAGCTGATTTCAGTAGACGCCAAAAAAGCCATCGAGACCCAAGCGCAAGAGGCCCGAGGTACTGGCAGAAATTTCGTCAAACGTTCCCAGAGGCGGAGTCCGCCGGTCTAACCGTAACACCCTGGCAAAGGCCAACCGAGGACAGCGTCTGAAGCTGGATTTTGAACGCGACACCAGTTCAGACCAGACGCCGTCTCTCGGATCCTTCAGACATGGCCACGACCTCTTCCAAGACGATGACGGATCCTCTTCCGGTATGCCACGTAACAACCCCTCGATACCGACAGAACTGATGGACGCAGGAGTGTTCGAGGATCGGTCATTCTCTACACCTCTACATCAAGATCAAAAGTACGAGTCCAGTTCACCGCTGACCAGCCCGTCACTGAGCTCATGGTACACTAGGTACGATTCGCGGGACCGACTTGGGCTGCATTCCCTGAACCCAATGTCCCACTCGAATGTGCCATCGCCGACTCCCTCTACGAGAGACATGCCCACTCGCCTCCTCCCCGCCCGAGACGCGGCGAACCGAGGGAGGCAGCAGACTCACGGATACCTCGGTCATGGCGGGCACATGACATTGGGTGAGTCGTGAGTCGTCCATGTTGAAGGTGATGAGGCTGACCAGAGGCAAGGCTCTCTCGCACAAGTCGAGGCATCGTTTGGCCTCAGCGACTCGCCCATTTACAGCAGCTCAGTAAGGGTGCCCTTCGCCGCCACCAACCATTTTGGCGCCCTCGCTCAGGACAACTTTCGCCTCCATCCTGCTCAACAGCCGCAGCCCAAGCACGGAGATTATTCGTCCACGACGGGCGACTCCTTGTCCGCCTCGGGTGGTAATCAGTTCCTTCCCATGCCCGAATCCAATCCCCTTTTCTCCCATGACCGCCTATTCCTCTCCTCCTTCAGCCAGCCGCACGCAAATCAGTCTCTGTCCTCTCTCGGATTCACGCCTATCAATCGAGGTCGAGATCACAGCCTTGCAGCCCAAGACCACGAGCGGCGGGCGTCTGGTCCTTGTATCAAGACCGAGCCACAACTATGCGATAGTATCGACAGCAGCGATGCGAAGCAGGGCCCTTTTGTCGGCAGCCTATGGGACGCGCAACCCACCGAGAACAGTTTGGATCTAGCGGAAGAACTCGGTGACGAAGTTGACATCTGAAGCTAGTGCCCCTAACGCGATCAGAGGTGCAGACACCCAGCCAAATTTGCCACGCTGACGGAAGACGTCCCTGGCATTAATGAGCACTGCCATGGCCTGTCGATTCTCGTCCCGACAAGCTGCTCGGTGGTGTATCAGCGCGAATGGCGCCTTCTTTTGCCTCCCTCTGTCGCGTCCCTCAGGCGAATCGGGATGGCAAAGCGTCATCTCAAGGCTATACACATTTCATTGCGCTAAGTTTTTGTTTTCTCTTTTAAAAAGTCCTTGTGGCGTTCTTTGTTGGCAGCCGATTGAAGCATGTTGAAGGCCGCGAGTAGAGATATCTACATTCGAAAGCCGTTTCTCCGTTGCGTGAGAGGGATTTCCCAAAGGGCGTTCGTTACCGACCGAGACCGAGAAGGCTACTGCATATCTATTGTTGATGGGTTTCCCACTTCGTTTCCCCGCCCGCGGGCTGAGGTGTTACTGATGGGAAAGGAGCCGCCTTTTGATGCTTGGGGCCGAAAGTTGAGCGGGCAGGTAATGAGCCTTACAGTGAGTGAGTGGGATGGACTCTGGGGCGGCGAATGGGGCTGGATTGATGGCGAGACGACTTTGGTGGCCACTTGGTCTGGCTGAGCCGTAGGACTTTCGAAGTTCACAGATGAGAAGACGTATGGCTTAGGTGGCCTTGGGCGTTCCGAGCACACTATATTCGAGAGACAAGACGGAATACAATTGGCTCCCGTTTTCAAACTGCCTAAGTATGCTGGAGATGTATGTTACGGCGCAAGACAAGCACGAGTTGGAACCGAGTCTGACGAGTCGGGTCACAACTGCTCAACGGTGGCGACCAGCTGGTCTAACTGGTCGGAGGCGTCTCCCGAGACGACGTCATTCAACATCCGAAAGGCGGCTTGCAGTCTCCGCCTGGTAACGTCAAGCTCCAGCTCGGTCGACTTATTGGCGGCCACGTCGATGACGTGCTTGGGGATGCGGGCCAGGCGGGCAACGTTGAGGCCGTACGACCGGTGGGCGACGCCCTCGCCGACCTCGTAGAGGAAGGTGATGTTCTGATGGCCGTCGGGGCCTGGGGGCTCGGCCTTGAAGCGCATGTGGACGTTGTCGACGGCGTCGAGGCCGTCGGCGACGCGGGATAGGTTCTGGTAGTGGGTGATGAAGAGGGTGAGGCAGCGGGTCTCGGTGACGACGTGGTGGAGGACGGCGTGGGCGATGGCGGCGCCGTCGTGGGTGCTTGTGCCGCGGCCGAGCTCGTCTAGGATGACGAGGCTTCGTGGCGTTGCCTGGCGGAGGATGCGGGCCGTCTCGGAGAGCTCCACCATGAAGGTCGACTCTCCTGCCAGGAGGTTGTCGTGGGCGCCTGAGCGGGTGTGGATGGCGTCGCAGAGGGTTAGGCTCAGCGACTCGGCGGGGACGAAGGAGCCTATCTGGGCCAGGAGGACGATCAGGGCTAGGGCGCGGACGAAGGACGACTTGCCGCCCATGTTGGGCCCGGTGATGAGGTGGGCTAGAGGGGAAGGGTGGGCGAGGGTGGTGGAGAAGGGGATGTAGCCGCCTTCGAGCGTGTGCTCGGCCATGGGATGACGGCCTTGGGATATGGAGATGGTCGGCTCGGACGAGGAGGGCAGGAAGGTCGGTCTGCTGTAGCCCGGCTGGGCGGCGACCTTGGCCAGGGAGAGGAGGCAGTCGAGCGTGGCCAGGGCGGAGACGGCGTCGCGGAGAGGCTGGTAGTCGGCCGCTATCCTGGCGAGGAGGTCCTTGAAGGCCCTGTCGCAGGCGGCGGCGAGGGCCTCGCGGTGCTGGTCGCGTTCGGCCACGAGGCGGACGACGTCGGGCGTGTGGAAGCGGGAGAGCTTCTTGGTGCCCGAGATTTTGCTCCACGAGGCGGGAACCTTTCCGACGCTGCCGTTGGGCACCTCGATGAGATACTCGATTCCTGCCACGGTGACGTACTCGACCTTTGCCTTGCTGCCCATCTGGGCGGCGGCGACGGAACGATGGGTGTCGAGCTCGTGCTCGACGTGGACGATGCCGAGCTGGTGATCCTGCATGTCCTCGGTCTGGTGCTCGGTGCGGAAGAAGGCGTACTTGTCGTCCTTGCGCGCCGCCTGAGCGTTGATGGGCTCCAGAAAGCCTATGATCGAGGGGAGGATGCTGGGGAGGGCTTTGACGGCCGACGATAGGGGGATCGAGGAGAAGGGGGGAGACTTGGAAGACGTCGCGTGGTAATAGGTGGCGATCTTCTGCAGCGTCTGCAGGACCGACAGGAGTTCGGGCCTCGTGCATTTGCCGTAATATATGCGGATGAGACTCCTCTCGAGGTCGGTCTTGATGGACGAAAGCAGCGTCTCCAGCTCGTCGACGGGGGCCGTCGATTGCTTGTCGACGAGCTCCTCAACCGCCGCCATCCTCTCCTCGAGGCGATCCCGGTCCAGCAAAGGCCGGCCTACCCATTTCCGCAGCAGGCGTTGGCCGAAGCGCGTGAGCGTCTTGTCGAGGGCCCAGAACAGGCTGCCCTTGCTGGAGTGGTCGGTGGAGTTGCGATAGACTTCGAGGCTCTCGAGCGTCGTTCCGTTGACGAGCACGTGCGAGCGGGTGCCGAAGTTCTGAAAGTATTTGGTCAGGTTGAGGATGTGCTCCAAGCCGTACTCCTTCAGGTGGTTTATCATGGCCGAGAGGCAGATCGTGACCGGCTCGGGCAGCTTGAGGACCTTTTCGAGAATGGCGTCCTCGGAAGCGTCCTGAAGCCTGTCGGCGTAGAACTGCGCAACGTGGGAGGAGGCCTCGGCCCCGGCAGTCGAGCTCCGGGACACGCGTTCGACACGGCTACGGTCGCCAAAGACGTTTGTGCTGCTACCGGACAAGTGCTGGATCAGCTTGTCGGTGCCCTTGGTCAGCTCGCCGACGATGAGAAACTCGCATGGCGAAATGTGCAGCAGCCTCGTTTCCACCTCGCTCCGCATGAAGCCGTCCTCGAAGGCGTCGTATACGATGTCGCCCGTCGAAGGCTGGACGGCGAGGATGCCAACGTCGACCTTTTCGTCCGTCCCTGAGCCCTTGGATTTGGTCTCGGTGATGGCCAGCAGGTAGCCACCAGAAGGAGCGCCGTCCGTCTGGTGATCGAGCTCACCGTTCTCATCGATGTAGGTGCCCTTGGTGTAGAGATTGGTGAGTTTTCTGATGAATGGGGCGTTGCGATTGTCTCCCGCCTTCTTGAGCGCTGCTGTTTCGATCTGACGGACGACGCCGACCTTGTAGCCAGCAGCCACCAATCGCCGGGCGTGGACAGACAGTCTGTGGACGGGAATGCTGGCGGAAGCAAAGCGGTCCAGGTGTGCCTCGGACGGATCTAGAGGTTCAGTCAGCGACGGTATTTAGAGTGGTGGGTAGAGGGAGTTCGAACGCTCGTCATATCGGAGCTTGCCAGGTATGCAGACGATGCTGAGCTCCTTGGCCGCGATCCGCGCATCCTCGCCAAAGAAGCGGAATTTGTAGCCCACTTCGACGATGAGAATAGTATCCATGTGCTTTCTCTTGATGTCGAGAAATTGCGTCTCCATGGGAGTCAGCTTGGCCGACTTCGCGTTCTTCTTGCCGGGCTTGAAGGGAGCCGGGGGTTGTTCGTCGGCCTCGTCATCATCGGCTTCCGGTTCGTCTTCGGCGACAGTTGTTTGCTGTAGAGAAGACCGGCCTTTCCAAGACAGAGCGTCTGGGTTACCGAGCTTTTTCACAAATCGTCTGTGCAGCTCCTCGTTGATGCGCTTCGTGGCGTCGTCATCATCGTCGCGAACGCAGTCCAGGTCAGAGCTGGGTGAATCGTAGAGATAACGCTCAGCGCGTGCTGAAGGGGCTGCGGAGGGCAATGAGGATTGTAGCCCAGCGTGATTCGTAGAAAGCTTGGGCTTCTTGGCCGCCGGCTGAGGCCCGTTGCTGGCGTCTTGGTCGGTCGGCCGCTTGCGTGACTCTGCATCTGAGCTTCGACCCTGCTTCTCGAAGGAGGCTGCCAATCCATTGACAGTCTTCGGGGTGAAGAATGATGTCAGAGACTGTTGTCTCTTTTGAGGCGTAGGTTTCGAAGCAGGAGCCATTGAGGCGGACGGCCGGACATATGTAAGTATATGTGTAGGAGAACGTTGAGGAGGTTCAAAAGGGGAGCGCTTTTTCTTACGCGACCGCGACGCGTAGAGTGCGGGTAAATTGCGGCCCGCTCTTTTAAAGGTGAAAATAGGCACGTGCTGGTTATATCCCTTTGGCTGTAGTATGTAAGGCCACCCCCAGGGGCCTCAGGTAGCGGAAAGGGATTGTGACCAATCAGACGCCACGCAGAAAGGGCCATGGATACATCGGAGCTCTGGTAAACTTCGCGGTGGTAAAAAGTACTAGCATTTACAGACGTTTCGCCTGCACAAATCGCCAAACTAACACACACTGCAGATGCCCTAGCAGCTAAACAGTTTCGCGTACCTTCAAGCTTCATCAGCTACGTGGGCCCCGGAATCGGAGGGTGGCCTTACCACACCTAAAGGGATGGGGCTATGATGACGGATGCTGTGCGAATAGGTAAGCGACACACAATTACCTAATCACGACAGAAAATAGTAGGAATATCTGCAGATAGGTGTTGCAGGATATAGCTAATTAGAGGCTGATGCTGACTATAGTTATTCATATGCACATATTAATTTCGTCTCGCCTGACATCGCCACATGGTGATGACCAGAACATTATAAGAGCTCCCCTTCGTCTAATCAACCACTCTTATCTGCACAGACGGTGGAGTGCGCGGAGCTTTTTAGGGGATGGAGGGGGCGGAGTTTGCCGCGGCCCGCGCCTTGGCGTGTTAGTAAGACAGCAAGGGTCCTGGAGAATCACAGCCCCAGCGGCTGGCCTCGGCGCCAATAGCTGAGGGCCAACCAATTACAGCTCGGTTTAGACCTGAGAGCAACGCCGGTCGTCACTACAGCTTCGGCCTTCAGGCACTGATTGCGCTGGGGCCTTGCCCGCCAGCTGTCCCACCCACCTCCTACCTCCCTACCTACCTACCTACGTAACTCGCCCGCCTCCTCTGCCCTCCTCACCTGGCTTCTCTCCTCTCCTCCTGACTCCGCGCCTCTTCCTCTACAGCCTGTACATCCCACAACCTCGTCTCCCATCATTCGATCGGCGAGTCAGTCCCCCGCATCGTCTCGTCTCGGCGCCGATCGGCTTCTCCACTTGTCTCGATTTATACAATTACGGACATACATATATACACATTCATTAGTATTCACACCCCGGAGTGATCCATCCAAACACCAAGGTCCGTCATCGACCTCGTCGCGACATCCATCCGTATCCAAGTCCATCCCGCCTTACCGACCGGTCCATCTCCGAGAGGGGTGAGAGAGCGCTGAGGCACCATGGAGGCGACTCGGAGCGTGCCCGAGGAGGATAAGTTCCTCAGCAAGCCGGATAGCCCTACTGTCCGGCCTCTGCGCATCTTCAAGTCTCAGAGCCCCGGGCCTGTGGTTCGCACTGATGCATCCACTTCGCTGCCCAGCTTTCCGCTGCCGCCCGGTGCCTCCAGCTCTGCGGCACCGCTACCGCTCCCCGATGACGATGACTGCAAGCCGACGCATGCAAAGCCCTCCGCCTATACCGGTTCAAGCCCCCGTATAGACACCAACATCTCAGAGAAGCGGCCGGGTCTCGCCGAGCGGAGAGGAGCGTCGCCCAAAGTCATCCATTCTCCCTCGAGCCCCGAAGCTGATGGCCATTACGTCCCGAGACCGCTCAAGGACCCCGGGTCGTCCAACCCCGGTCGTCCGCACCAGACATACTATCCTCCGCCGGGTGCCGGACCGCCACTCTTTTCCATCTCCGACAGTCGACTGTCTGACCAGCACCTCAGGACGGATGATCAGTGTGTGAATCGCTTTGCTTCGACGGCTTCAAACTACACCACCAAGGCGACGCGGGGGTCGCCACCGCCCCCAGCGACGCCCATTGCCGAGCCCGGCTCGGTGCCTGGTGGTGGCATCGAGGCTCGATACGCCGCATCAGGTATCTCCGGCACTGCCACCCTCAACAGCCTCCAAGCTCAGAGCGCGGCCGCCTCACAGAGGCTGCCGCAGTACGGCAATCAGCCTCCTCAGCCTCAGCGCCCCTGGACTCCCACCGAATCTCCGGGCCAAGCCCCTTCGGGTCCTCCGACCGTTTATCAGGGGACCACCCCAATCTCGAGTACGGGAGTGCGACTGACATTTAGTCCACCTCCGGACCAGCCCGCGACCAAGGACGGCAACCCGGCACTCCAGGTCAGCGTTCTAGAGCAGGACTTTCAACGCATGGGCACCAAGACGCCGCCCCCGGCCTACTCAAAGGTAAACCCCAGCCGAGGCTCTCCTCGCGCGAGGGAGAAACAGCGTCCTCAACAGGGAACATCTGAGGCCGACCCGTCGCAAGGGTCTCCCCCGTCGAGCAAGCCGGTCGCCTCTGCCGCACCGGCCACGGCTATGGCTTCTCCCGCGCTTCAGCATCCTGGGCATCCCGCTTTCGCCAACGATCCTCGGCCAGAAGTAAACGGCCAGACTTTGGAAGCCGTTCCGACGGCCTCGCCTCCCGCACCGACGCCCGCTTCGCCACCACCGCTCCCCGAGGGCTGGTTTGCCAGCCTGGACCAGAACTCGGGGCAGTACTACTACATTCACTATGCGACGCAGGCGACGCAGTGGGAGTTTCCCAAGGGCCCAAACCCCATCCAGCACGAGCAGACGCCGCTGTCGCCCACTGCGTCTACGTACGGCAATCCCCTGACCTCACCCATGTTCGTCAAGCAGCCCATGGCATCGCCCATGTTCACCCCACACACGCCGGGAGGATACGCCGAGAGCATTATGAGCGTCGCGGCATCACAGGCGCCTTCAACCGCCGGCTTCTCTGGTCCTCCGCCCAGCTCGGGTGTCAACATGTACAGGATTCAGCCGACCAACGGCGTCTATTTCGGTCCTTACCTGAGATATGTCAATATGGACGTCGAAAAGGGGACGTGGTACGGGAGTATCATGATCGTGACGGACGCGCCCCAACCGCCGACGATCCACATCCACTTGAGCGTCGATCTCTCGCCCAATCCCAGGCAACTGCAACCTCGTGCCATCTACGTACATCAACGTTGGTCGTTTTATCGGTACGAGGTGGACCTGCAGATGGGCGAGAGCGGCACAGAGCGATGGACCTACGCCGTCACCTCCCATCTGGGCTGTACGCGGTACGAATTCGTCGTGGCCGGACGACACGAGACCGGCTGGCGATTCATCGCCCACTCTGGAAACGACTTTGCGTCCAACACGACGCAGAACGAGAGAGCCAGGCTGGGCGGCGTGGGCTTCATGTGGAAGGATGTGCTGCAAAAGAACGTCGACTGCGGCGGCTTTCACGCCCAGCTTGGCCTGGGCAGTCAGATTTATGCCGACCGGCTGTGGAAGGAAGTGCCTCTGCTGAAGCAATGGCTGGCCATGAGCGGCAGAGACAACAAGAAGAACGCCCAGTGGACGGCGAGGCACGAGGAGGACGTGACGCACGCTTACTTTCACTTCTACACCAGCCACTTCGACCAGCCGTTCCTGAGGGAAGCTTTCGCCCAAATCCCGCACGTGCTGCAGATCAACGATCATGACATGTAAGAGGCTCTCGGATCGGGACCAAGGTGGAGTTGTGTGTGTACTGACTGGTAGGGCCTACCCTAGCTTCGACGGATACGGATCCTACCCCCCCTACATGCAGGCATGGGCCATGTTCAAGAACATCGGCCGCATCGCGACGGACATGTACCTCCTGTTTCAGCACCATACGACGGTGGAGATGATGCGGAACGTCAGCACGGACCTTGACATCTTCACCGTCACCGGCGTCGGCTGGCATTTCGTCAAGTTTCTGGGGCCGGCGCTGGCCGTGGTCGGGCCGGACTGCCGGTCGGAGCGGACGCAGGCCCGGGTCATGGCCGGGCCGACGTACCAAGGCATCTTCCCCCGTGTGGCGATGCTGCCGCCCAGCGTCCAGCACGTCATCTGGATGGTATCCGTTCCCCTCATCTACCCGAGACTGGACACGGTCGAGAGCCTGGCAAACACGGTGGCGGCGGGCAAGAAGGCAGTCAACACGACGTACAACATCCTGGGCAAGGTCACCAGCTCCATGGCCGGCGTCGTGGGCGGCAAGGAGGTCGTTGCTCAGGGCTTCACGCAGGTGAAAAAGGCCGTGGGCAAGACGGGCTTAATGGGACACGTCCTGAATCAATTTGGCGAGCTGGATATTCAGGAGATACTCAAGGACATGTGGACGCACGATAGCAAGGACCTGGAGCGGACCTATCTCATCCGAACCTTGCAGGGCATTTCCCAGCAGAAGGGCATCCGGATGACGTTTCTCTCGGGAGGTGTGTATCCCCTGACGGTTGGTTGGGGTGGAGCTTTGCTGACGGATTTTGGGGGTTGGCAGACGTCAACGCCTCAGGGGCTGGCCTCGTGCACGATCCGACGCACCCGGGCGACCACAAGACCATGTACCAGATCATCTCGTCGCCCATCGTCGGAGCACCGCAGGGCGGTTACGTGTCGAAGCTGCTGCACAACCAGAAGACGCTGTACGTGCCGCTCAACGGGCAGCGGTCGACGCACGAGGTGTCGGACACCAAGGAGGACATGATGGAGATTTTCCACACGGACGCCAGCGGGGCGACGCGCGAGCTGAAGAAGCTCATGAACCGGCGCAACTACGTCGTCTTCGTCACCTTTGACCAGGAGGTGGCAAGCCAAACGCCGTTTAGCCCGGGGCCGAGTCAGGTGCCGATGAGCTCGGGGGCGAGCATCGGCGACCAGCAGCAGCAGCAGCAAGTGATACTGCATCAGCAGCAGCAGCAGCAGCAGCAGCAGCAACAGGGTCTCTCGCGTCTCGGCTTGGCCGTGGACTTTGTCGTGCAGGGAGACGGCGCGTACCAGGCGACGACCAAGTACGGGCCTGTCATCATCCCGCATCTCGAGTACGGGAGGTGAGGCTGAATGGGGACAAATCATGAGCTACCTTTTTGTCTCTATTCTGCTGGCTGCAATTGGTCAGATGTTCGTCTGTGTCTCGTTACATGTAGGAATCAGGGTACGGTTACGGCATGCCTTTCATTTTGTACGTCTACAGGTCGAAGAGTTCCTTGAGGAGGCGCATAGTGTCTTCAGGCCCCTTGACGGAGTGTCCGGTGACGTCGGGATGGTTATAGATTTCCCAATCGTTGCCACCTTGGAAGGTCTTGTCGCCGAAGAAATGAATCTTTTTGTATGTGACACCGCCGGGTTTCGCGGCTTCGTCTCGGAGGTGACGCAGGCAGTAAGTCTTATCCCAGCCTTCGGGGAAGACGTCGAAGGAGATTTGACCGCCAATGGCGAAGCTAGAGAGAGCACGACGAGCAAAGGTTGAGTAAAGAGCAGAGATATAATTCAGGTTGAAAAGGGATGGGGGGGGGGGGAATGACGAACATGAGGCCGTAATCGGCGAAGCGCTCCCTCAAAGCAGCGACGAACTTTTCCCTCACGCGAGCGACCTTATCATAGGCCTCAAAGTCAAGACGCTCCTGCGTAGAAGCATTCCTCCCGACGGGACTGATGTTAACCATGCCATTTCGAAACTCGACAAAGGTGCCTCTCTTGACGGGGATATCCAAATCGGCGACATAACGAAGGACGAAGTCAACCAGATTCCTATACTTTTCCTCACCCAGCCACTTGATGAAGCTGTTGGAAGGGAGCTGTTCTCCCATCTTGAAAGCCGTGAGGCCGTTTTCAGAGAAGCAGAAGTCGAAGAGTTTCGTGACGGAGACGCCGGCCGGTCTGCCTAGCTGTTCCTCTTGCTTGGCTAGGTCGGAGCCTCCGACGAAGCCGATTGCGCATTTTCGGCGGAGGGATTCGAGGAGGGATAGCATCGTGGGGGAGGCGTCGAGTCGGGCTGGTGTTAGGGTCCCGTCTACGTCGAAGAGGCAGATTGTGTCGCTGAGGGGTCGCGAGGCGAGGGGCGGGAAGGAGGTGTCCATTGTTGGGTTGAGGGGAAGGGGCAAGGGGGAGGGAAGAGAATGTCGAAGTGAGGGATGTGTATGTGAAGAGAGAGGAGGAGGAGACAGAGAGTGAGTGAGATTGAGAGGGAGAGGATGGGCAGTGTGATGCTCTCCGATGGGGCAATTGAAGTGAAGATGATCCTCGTCGTCGACCTGTCTCTCTCCTTTTTCCTTGGTGGGGCAAGAGGGGGGGAAGAAAAAAGGGTTGTGGAGAGAAGGAGAGACTCTCCACGGATACGCGGTCACACCTGCCCAGGCTTCAATACTCCCACGGTGGTGTGTCATTACTCATTAAGTGCGTCACAGACAGACGACATCATCTATCTAGGGTAGGTAGGTAGGTAGGTAGGTTGTGTAAGTAAGTCCAAGATCATCCGTAAACCTCTCTTCTTCATCTCATCCAAACCTCTCTTCGCTCCATATCCCCGTCAGCTCTAATACCACGCTGACGACAGTACTAATAATCCACAGCGTTATGACGAGCCATCCAATCTTTCGGCTCAAGATCCAACGATTCATGGGCACCAGCACCACTAGTAGCACGAGAATCAGCAGTAGCGTCACGCCCGACACCAGCAGCGTGCCGCCCAGCTGCATCTGATACGGGCCATAGTGCATCGGCCTGTCAGGGTGCTTGGAATGCTCGACGTTGGCCTGCTTGACCATCATCATGACGCCTCCGATACCGATGCCAAGTAGGATATTAAGCATGGGGCCTCCGAAGCATGCCGACCTGCAAGACAATTCTCGTTAGCATTCTTCCCATCATCGTCAGGTTTGTAAGCCGGATTCTCTTACAGTGCCATGACCGGATACCCGAGCCGTGCTACCGTTATGTTCGCAACCAAGTCTCCGATGCTGTTGCCCGCTGCGAAGACGGTCAGCCCCAGCAGCGCCTCCGAGATGTCCAGTATGACGCCAAAGGCCTTGAGCACCCCGACCACCTCGCCCGCAATCGTCGATATCCACGCCACGCCGATAACGAAGCCCAGAAAGCACAGGAGGTAGTGAAGCCTCGGTCTTCGTTGCTTCGTCGTCGTCAGTAGCACCACGCTCAGCAGCAAGACGGACAAGAGTAATGAAAAGGCAATCATCCGCACGAGCTGCCTGACCGGCTGCGTCATGCCCTCTCGCAAGTTGGCCCACAAGACCAACGTCGAGAACAACGGCCCGCCAAGTAGCTGTAGACACACGAGCCACCGGTTCCAGAGCGGCGGCTCGTTGTCGACGTTGCTCACAGACCGTATTTCAGATGGTGCCTTAGCGGAAACAGCCACGCCTGTCGCTTCGGCCGACGTGTCCGCGCCTGGCCCTGCGCCCGGAAAAGGAGACGCGTAGTCGTCATTCCAATCCTCCTCGGCTTGCTCGTCGGCTGGGATCACGGAAATGGCAGGCGCTGAAGCTTGAACGGTACCGTAACCAGGGCCGCTCGACACCGGGTCTTGCATACAAACAGCATCCTCAGAAGCCTCCGTATCCACGACAGGCAACGTGATGACCAGTAGGAATATGCTGGGAACCGACACCGCACTGAGGAAACGATCCCAGTACGACTTTTCTCGCCAGTCTTGCAAAGTCGGGAAAAGGGTCGCCAGGAGAACGTCTGGCGGCGGGAGAGCCCAATTGGGCCACCACCGCAGCGTACCAGCCGCCTGCTGCTGCTGCAAGCCGTCCCGTCTTTCTGAAAGCGCACTCGGCGTCAGGGCCGCGAGCGGGTCCGTGTAGCCAGGAAAGGTCGCTTGAGGGGAGGATGCCGTGCTGTGGCTTCTTTCCTGGTCTGGAATTGTCAACCGCAGCTTGGGCGTCGGCTCCCGCGTCGGACCCTCTGGCGACTCGGCTTCCGTCAAGAAACGTGGTGGCGCCAGTGACGGGTTTATCCGTTCCGTCTCGGGCGACAAGAATTGAGGGGCTGGTATGGCCCGCGGGACTGCCAGGAAGTCGGAGACGGCGGCCGGGACGGTTGGTATATCGCCCGACGACAGTGCCCTGTCCCTGCGGGGGCGGTTCGTGGCGGGGTCCGAGGTATTGAAGCCGTCGTCGCTTCTGACGTACAGCGCATTGCACGTGGTGCCCCGTCGCGCCCTGCCCCGAAGATGGGACTCGTACTGGCCTCGGGCTAATAGAGGCGAGAGCTGCAGATTACTCTCGCGTGAGAGCTGCGACAGGGCAGAGCGAAACTCGAGGGCGCCGACCAGGCTCGGACGGATGGGAGTGGTGCAAGTCGGACGCCTCCGTCCGACGCGGACGACGCGCATATTACTCGTCACCTCGGCTATCAACATCATTTCGTGGTGGTCATCGGCGCGAGCATCGACCGAGGGAGGTAACTCGTTGGCCTCCGGGTCATCTCGATAAGGCTCACCGGCCAGTTCTTCGCCGGCGTGCCCCGGCATGGCGTAGACGTGGCTGCGAGCCTCCCCGTCTCGGCGAAGACGGCGCTTTCTCCTGACGCCGTACCAATGACAGGTGACGACGGTGACGACGTAGACGACATAGTAGCCGACCATGACGCAGCACTCCCATAGATGAAGGCGACCGTCGGCCAGAAAAGCCATGGTGAAGGCGACGGCGACGATGAAGAAGCAGATGTCGCGGGCGTACGACACCCGATCGACGCGGAACTCGCGCACCAGGGCCATGGAGCCGGCGACGACACCGGCAATGAAGCTAGCAGCGCCGATGAGCTCACCGATGGCCATGGCGGGGCTGTTTGAGCTCATGGCGGCAAAGGTGCTGAAGACATCGGGCGAGCCGTTGCCGAGAGCCAGAAAGGTGACGCCGGCCAGGCTCTGGCTTAGGCCGAGAACGGAGGAGATGGTGGCGAGATTGACGCAGAAGAAGTCGCTGGCGGCGATGCCGATGGTGGTGAAGAGGAGAGCCAACCAGGCGACGAGTAGGGAGAAGGCGAGTGGGCGGGCGCTTTTGTGAGTGCAGTAGTAGAGCTCGAGATAGGGGACGAGGCCGGCGTCGACATCGGCACAGTGACGCTTGACGAAGGCGCATTGGTCGGCGACGGCGTCCAGATCGCGGCACTGAACGTCGTCGTCGCGTCGAAAGGAGGCGCCATGATGAAAGGTAGGCCGTTGACTGGCGAGGAAGAAGGAGTATGCCGTCAGGATCGAGATGACGGCGACGGTTGCGCAGAAGGGACGAGACGGGAGTGAGGAGCGCATGCTTTTTGAATCGTCATGTCGCGGATGCTGGTTGAAGGACAAGCACCAGAATGTGCGGGCGACGGGCGAAGAGTGAAGGGCCGATGACGACGAGGAGAAGAAGGAGGAGGAGGAGGATAAAGAAGAAGAAGAAGAAGAAGAAGAAGAAGAAGAAGAAGAAGAAGAAGAAGAAGAAGAAGAAGAAGAAGAAGAAGAAGACGACGACGACGACGACGACGACGAGGAGAAGAAGAAGAAGGAAAAGAAGAAGAAGGATATGAAGGATTAGGGCGGGTCAGATCTCAATACCTAGGAATCGAGGCGGCGGGTCCGCCACATGATGATTGGGGATTAGGATTTGCTGTGGCAGACGAAGCTTCGCGGGGGAGGGGAGAGAGAAGAAGAAGCCGGAGAGACGATTGACGAACGATAGGTGGATGGATAGGTAGATAGTTGCTGATGCCAGATATGTTTATAGGTATGTATGTAGATGGAGAGGAAGAGAGGGAGGCAGAGAGAGGATGGAAGAGGGAGAGGGAGAGGAAGAGAGACAAGAGAAACGGCGTTGATGATGACGGTGTATGAACGGATATGTAGGACAGAGACAGGTGGAGGTTTAGGGGTGTCGGTAAGCAAGCCGACAAGGTGTTAGCCGCGAATGTTAGTGTCGAAGATGCTAGTATGTACCCAAGCTTTGCACTGGTAGCGTGCGTGGCGCTAATGTACCTACCTATCTAGTATGCATGTAGTAGGTATGATGTCTTGGTAGGTAGTATTAGCGACGCAATAGATGCCATCCTTATTAGGAGGCGTAGAATCGCTTCTTATGCCACACGGACGGACGGACGGACGGGCATTACGCGTCCCCCAAGCATCTCTTCGCCCAACCTCATCAGCTCATTGCTTGGCGTCATTCTTTGACATGGATCATCGGATGACGGGTATTTTATTTTATCCTTCCCTGTTTCAATACCTAGGTCAGTGGGCTGCCTCACGTGATGCGGGTCTGCATCAGTCACAAGTGGCGGTAATGGCCCAAATAGGTATCCGTAACGGTGATGGATGCCATCTCTGATTGGCTACGTTAGTTGGTTGGTTGGTTGCCCGGCATGTGGATAACTTTGTTTACTTCGCGGAACCGCGACTTGGCTCTCGCCTCTTCTTCTTACTGGTCTGACTGATCACACACACACACAATCTCTCTCTCCCCCTCTCTCACTCTCATTCTCACTCAAACCACGTAATCCCTACCAAACTTCCTTTACAGAGATCTGGGTCACAACGACGCGGACATGCCCAGAGTCGCCCAAGTGCCTCGCCCCGGAGGCGCGGCCGCAACGGCATCCATGTCGGCCTCACCTTTCAAGTCACCGGTCAAGTAAGGATGAGCTCGGCCCATTCTGCGACCGCCACACGCGCTGAACAAAACATGACAAACAGGATCCCCCTCAACGACGATGCGCAGGAAAAGGGTCTGCGATTGCACTCGCGCAAGGTCCTACAAGAGAAGCAGATCAACCAGATCAAGGCGGCCGCGACGCCGCGCAAACCCGCCGCCATGCGCCTCGCCGACGACATGGAGAATAACGGCTCGCCCGGTGACGAGGCGGCCATCTCCGTCGGAGGCGTCACCCCCATGAAGCGCGTCCCCATCCTGGCCAACTTTGAGGAGTGGATGAAGATGGCGACGGATAACAAGATTAACGCGACCAACTCTTGGAACTTTGCCCTCATCGACTACTTTCACGACATGTCTCTTCTCAAGGAGGGCGATGGCGTCAACTTTCAAAAGGCTAGCTGTACCCTCGACGGCTGCGTCAAGATCTACACCAACAGGGTCGACAGCGTCGCTACCGAGACGGGAAAACTGCTGAGCGGCCTCGCCGACAGCAAGAGCAAGGATCGCGACCCAGACGCGGCCGAAAGCGAGGATGACGCCGACGCCGACGCCGACGGTAACGCCCGGACCAAGACGAAGAAAAAGGTCCGCCTCCCCTTTTTCTCTCCTCTCTCTGTTATTGCTGACCCCCGTCCCTCCCTCCCTTCTTCCAGACTCAACGATCGTCAGAGGCTACCTTGGCCCCCTCCTTCGCCTCTTTGCAGCTCAAGAAATTCGAGCTCGAGTTCGCCGTCGACCCTCTCTTCAAGAAGGCTTCGGCCGATTTCGACGAGGGCGGCGCCAGGGGCTTGCTGTTGAATCACCTGATGATCGACTCTCGAGGGCGCATCGTATTCGACAGTAGCGATGACTCGGATGACGCCGTCGGCCTGGACAAGAGGAAAGACGATCAAGATACAGAGTCTCCAGCGGATGATGACGGTGAAAAGGGCGAGGACGACGATGACGATGACGACGACACCGCCGTTCCCATTGACTTGGCCTCCCTCAGCCAACGATTCTTCCCCGACTTGGCCCGGCTGGACGAACTGGACGTGTGTCCGTCGCTAAAGACGTTTGTCCTCGGCGATGCCTCTGGTGCTATCGATATGCCTTTCCTCAAGGCCCCGGATGACTGGCGAACGGATCAAGATAAGAGCGAAGATGCGCCGGCCAGCTTCGACGACGACGACGACGACGACGGTGGCCTAGGTCTCGGCGCCCTAGATATGGGCGAAGAAGACGTCGCCTTTGGTGAGGGAGGCGAGGTATGGGCGCGCGAGGCTGCTCTGGACCCCCAGATGCGCGTCTTCGATGGCGGCAGAACAGGCGACGACGACGACGACGACGACGACAACCAAGACAGGGCCGGATACGTGGTGGCCATGACGCAGCCTCAAAGAAGCGCTGACAAGATGCACGAAGACATACTCTGCTTCTTCGACCAAGCTCTCCGCAAGAACTGGACGAGCGCGGAACACTGGCGCATCCGCAAGATAAAGGACGTGACCAAGTGCGAAACGAAGCAAAGAAGGCGAGAAAAGGAACCGTTCGAGATCGACTTCTCGTCCGCGCCCGACCTCGACGTCCTCCATACGCAGGCTTCCAGCAACGCGGCCATAAGCATGCCCAAGAAGGACTGGACCTGCAAGTCTCGCAATCTCCTCCCGGACGACAGGCACTTCAACTCCCGCTCGCTCCTCAGTCTCTTCCTCAAGCCCAGAGCGCGACTGACGACTCGTCGTCATCTCCATCATCACCGTCGTCTTCATCAAGATGGCATGACGGGCCCGTCTGAAATGGACGAAGCGTTTTGGGCGAATCACAAGGGAGAGGCGCACGATATCATGACCTCGTCACAGCAAGAAGGCGGAGTGGGCGGCGATTACGACGCGAATTTCTTTCAAGACGATGACGGTCTTCCCTTCCCCCTCATGGCAGAAGACGACGAAGACGACGACTTCGCAGACGCCCGCGAGCATCTTTCCCCCCCCATAGGAGAAGACCAAGATAGCAACGCGACCCACGTACCCCCCGAAGGAAACCTCCTCTTCCCCCTCCTCGGCAACACCTTCGCCGCAGGCACGGCCGCTACAACCCAGTTCTCGGCTACGGCTTTCGGATCCAGTCTTGTGACGCAGACTAGGAGGGTTAGACCTGAGTACGTGCAGTACGCGCGTAAGGCGAAGAAGGTTGATGTTAGGAGGTTGAAGGAGGAGATGTGGAAGGGGATGGGGTTAGGAAACGATGACAAAAAGGATGACGATTCCGTGAGTTTCTTCTTCTTCTTCTTTCTTCTTTCTTCTCTCCCATTCTCATATCATATCCTCATAAACTAACAACCCTCATCCTATCCCAACAGAACCCCAACGAAACGCACCTCCCGACACCGCCTCCCCCGTCAGAGCTCCGCTTCAGCTCCGTAATCCAAGGCCTGAAGAAGGTCTATCCCAAGCCCGTCATGGACGACATCTCGACATCGTACTGCTTCATCTGCCTGCTTCACCTCGCCAACGAGAAGGGTCTGGCGATTGAGAAGACGGATGGGCTGGATGAGCTTCTTATTCGGCGGGATTGGTCTGCTGATGCCGGTGGTGGTGATTGATTGATTGAAATGAGCCCTTGCTTTTCCAAACCCCCCCCATATTGCCTCATCACTTCTTCTTCTTCGTCTTCCTTCATCTTCTTTCTCCTTTCATCTCCATCATCACTCGGCGTTTCTCCCTTCCCCCTCACTCACCCCTTGACAATCACATCCGGAGCATCATCGCGTTATGTTGCATCAACGAGTCTCGGCCAGATCATATCTGCATTCCGCACTCCCCTCTATACCAATGTTCTTCTACATCTGTTTCCCCCCTCCCCTTTTCTTCCATGATATCATGTCATATCATATATCATACCTGCATGTAAAACTACCTGCTCGCTATCTCTGCTGAACGATACCCGCCTTCAGGCTAGATCCAAACGACGACACCTTCCACACCTGTCCTATACAACTGCAATACATACGATGGAACTTGAATTGTTCTTTGTACAGGGTCTCGCGTCCAGTTTATTTCTTATGTCCAATAGAATCCTTTCTCCCGAACTCCCTTCTCTCTCCCATGTTCACGTCGTGAATGAATAAGGAAAACTGGACAACAAAAATGTAAAGGAGAAACAAACAAAGCTTCAGCTACGTCGTCGTCATCATCACTTCTTCGTCTTCACGACCGCATTTTCTGTCGTACCTTTTTTTCGTTTTCCCCTCAGTAGAAGAAGAAGAAGAAGAAGAAGAAGAATTAGGCTTCCTTGAACGCCGCCCATCTCCGACCCGATGGTCCAACGCCCCCCCAACAGCCACCTCATTGACATGAGGGAAAAATGTCGTGTCTTTCGAGAGCAACAGGCGAGAAATATCCAGGGTATCAGAACGACTCAACAGAAAAAGGAATAAAGAAAAAAGGGGGAGTTAAGATGCAAAATGACACAACCAAAAGGGGAAAACGAGATGGGCAAGGAGCCGAAAAGGCCAAACATCGACGCCGTGTCCTTGGGCATGTCTCTGTGCAGTTCTGTCATCAGGTCAATGACTAGGCGTGTTCTCGTCGTCCAACAATCTCTCCGGCGTGCAGCAAGGCGCTCATGCCGTCCAAACCACGCTTCAGGTTACCTCCTGGCGCCGCCGGCGAGGTCGAAATAGGAGACATTAGCACATCGCCGTCCCCCGACGAGTCGATGTTCATCTTTTGAAACGCAGTCGACTCGGACAGGAAGCCTTAGTTCCCATTCGTGTCAGCTACTGCCCCCAACGCAGACTTGAGCACGCGACATGCTCACCGTATCCCCTTGGACTGTGCATAGGCCCGTTCGACGGCTCAGGCCGACCGCCGGAACTTGCAGCGGCCTTGACAGGGGGGGTTGACATCTGCTCAATCGTGTGAGCCGCGGGCATCGTCCGGTCCGCAAGGAGCGTGTAGATGGGTAACGACCCGTCACCATGAGACCTTGCGAAGCTGCCTCTCGAGCTCCGTGAGCCATTTGTGCTGCTTGACGAAGGCTCGTGAAGTAGGCGCGGCACCTGGGCCCGGGGTAGAACAGGAGGGCCGTCTGGGACCAGTTTCGACTGACCCGAGCCGCCTCTACTGGACGAGTAAGTGCCATTTTGACCGTCCTCCATCATGTCAGACAAGGACGGGAGATGCTGGCGGCTGCCGTTACTTCGCGACCAAGAGGGCTGCCGGCGCGGGTGCTTGTAGTGTGGACTGGCGTCGAACCTGGAGGGCCTCGAGTCGTCACTGGGATGGACCGGCGAGTGCTGCGACGTCGGGGTGTAGAGGCTGTCATTCCGGGACGGGGAAGGCTCGCTGCCATTCAGTCTCTCGCTGCCGCTGCTGCCGCCCGGAGTCGCTCCGCCAGGGGTCGTACCGCACGACGTGCTCGAATGATGTAGCCGTGGCGGGTCCACCTTGAGTCGCTTGGAGGCATCGTGACCTAGGCAGGGGAAGCACGTCAACAGCTGTGGCCGGAGCGGGCGCAGAAAGAAATTCGGACCTCTGCTTTGCCTCGCCTGCTTCTCCTTGAAGTCGTGAAGATACTGTAGATACTTGCGATATTCGGGCGTCTTCTTGTAACTGGCGAGACTAGCATGATACTTTTCCTTTGCGGCGTTGGCCTGGCTTTCGTACGATTCTTTCTCGGCCGGCGGCAGGCCCTGCCAGTTCTCGCCCACCAATTTCGCGATTTCGGTGAAGCTTAGGTTGTGGGATTTGAGGTCCTCTCGCATCTCTGGATAGTGGGAGCAGACATGAGCGACCAACCGATATCGACTGAGACATCAGGGACTAACTGTTCGAGAAGAGCACATAGGCAGACGGCGGACGCTCGGGGGCATTTTCGTCGGGCTGGGACGAAGAGACATGAGTCAGTCGAGTAATCATCATCCCCTTCTTTGAAGAGAAGGGACCAACCTTTGGATGTCGGCGATACTTGCGCTTGGCAATGCCGTTGGATTCTTGGCCAGTCTCGGGGCGGACGAGATCGTGCCTCGAGTCTTCGGGTGACGGTTTGGCGCAGGCGAGTGAAATACTGGGAGCGATTCCCCTGGAGTTGGCGATTCGTCTTTGAAGTTTCTGGGGCGAGGAAACATCTGTTAGTTCAGACGAATGATTGACCGAGAGATCATCGACAAACCCTTCTGTGGCCTAATTTGACGCCCAGAGCATCGCTTTGTTTGTTTTCCCGTTCGAGTCAGTTGGCTGATGGAGAAAGCGTGGGGGGGAGGGGGAAGGGGGGGAGGGGAAGCCGTCAACACGCCTACATACAGATCCGACTCCTGAATGTCCAAGATGGTGTCCCAGGCGTCGAAGCCCTGGTCGATGAAGGCATCGAGATATTGGGACAGACCCAACTCTGCGAAGACGGCTTCGAGTTGTCGCGTCATACAGGCGGAAAGGTGCGAGGTAAACGCGAAGCCAGCATCTACTTTTGCACGGCACAAGAGGTGGCAGGGTCAAAGCAAAAGTTGAGTGAAGGCCTCAATTTAGCCGACGGAGCTGTTGTCGGGGGCGAGGCAACGCAGTCGATCGATCGGTAAGCAGACCGGGTCATTCGGCTGGGCATGTCAGATGCAGGACGAGGCGTTAAAAAACGTATCGGATCTGTCGATTGCCAAGAAGGCAAGTGTGTATAAAGGTAGGACGACAAAGGCTCCCCTCCCCCCGAAGAAAAGGGCAGGGAGGATAGTAAGGATTGGATTGGCCTGATGACGACGGATGAGAACCAGGGCGGCGCCGCCTTGTATCGAGCCTAGTTGGTTAGTGGGCAATCAGAAAAGAAGCAAGCGACTGTCGCGGAGGAACGTGGTGCCGTTTGACCGGGTAGGGGAGAGAGAGAGGAGGAGGAGGAGAGACGGAGGGGGGGGGGGGGGGGGGGGGGGGGGGGGAGGAGAGGGGGGGGGGGGGTGGGGTGGGGGGGGGGGGGGGTGTTTGGGGGAGGAA
>PDHQ01000014.1:419-87254 GCA_003339415.1 Ophiocordyceps camponoti-saundersi (nom. inval.)
GGGGGGGGGGGGGGGGGGGGGGGGGGGGGGGGGGGGGGGGGGGGGGGGGGGGGGGGGGGGGGGGGGGCCGAGCCGAGAGACAATAGCGCGCCGGAGTGGGATGAATGAGAAGGGGAAAGAAAAAAAAAAGCCCACTCTCCAGACAGGGAGACGGAAGCCATGGCTGGAGAAAAGCCAACACAGCAACAAGCAGGATCAAGTCCCTTTTTCTTCTCTGCTTATCATTTCTCATCATCATCATCATCATCATCCATCCATCCCTTTCTTTACTACGGAGTTGTATATGTTCTGTGACGGGAGAAGAGGGAGGCTGAGTTCGTCGATGATGACCTTTTTGCACTTATACGAGGGAGACGCCAATAAGGGGAAGCAAACAAAGAGAGAAAGACAGAAACAGAGAGAGAGACCTATAACGTCAGAGAGAGAGAGAGAGAGAGAGAGAGAGAGAAGAAGATTCACAATAAAAAAGGTGTCGTCTTCCGGTGGTCAGCCGGCCGGGGCCCCGTTAGCCCAGCCTCGAGTCGCATTTGCTGCATGCTATAAACTACCTCATACGGATACAGACTGCACTGTATCCGTAGGCAGGCACAAAATGTAATGAGGAGTCGGCACCTCACGAGGGGAGAGGGGGGGGGGAATGGATGGATGGAAAGGGATGAAGAAGGAGGATAGGATATGGATCCTCTACCGTAACGGGGAGAGAGAGTGAGAGGAAGAAAGAGAGGAGGGTGGTTGTAGTAATAGTCTGTGGTTGTGCTAGTAGCGAACAGGACAAGGCTGCGGCGGCGGCTCATCCATTCAACAAGCCATTAATTATGTGCATGCCTAGGTAGGTAGGTAGGTATGTAGGTAGGTATTTACAGGCTTTGCGGCCACTGATGAGCCTCCATTCTCCATTTCTTACATACTGTACATGCTATATAGGTACGGATATGTATGTATGCACACACATACAATTGGGCAAAGCGCATGCACGGGCGGTAGAGCAAAGATACTCGTGTTGTACATACCCATTTCCTGAGCCAACGCCCGTCCGTGAGCATAAACAGGAAAGCCAAGCAAGCCAGCTAGCCAGTCAATTCAAGACCCAACGGCCTTCCGGGGGGGGGGGGGGAGAGGGGGGGGGGGGGGGGGGGGGGAACGTCCATTCATATCCGCACATGCCCAGTACAAGACTGTATCCGTACACTCCCTCGAAAAGGGGACGAGAGGCCGCAATACCATTTGAAAAAGCGTCATCATCATGTTGCCACCACCACCATCACCACCTTCCTCTCCACGTACGGGGAGCACATCATCGTCTTCCGCCCTGTTTCCTTTCCTTCGTTAAGCCCCTGATCTCGTGTCAAGATAACATCGCCGTGTCCGTCTCTCAGTACAATTTCGAAGAGAAGAGAAAAAAAAGAATAGCAATTACTTACTGTACATAGTTATGCGCGCAGTTCATGACATGATTTCATCTGTCTTTCCTTCTCCATCTATCCGTATCCATTCTTTCCTTTTTTCCCGAAGCTTTCTCTCTGCATCGTTTTTTATTTTTTTTTTTCATTGGTTGATCTTATTCTTTTCTTTTCCTTCCACTTGCTCTTTCTTTTGCCTCTCTCCTCATCTTTACCGGTTCATCATATTACATATTTGCCATCTGCTTTTCCTGCATCTGCTTTTACTGCATCTGCTTTTACTGCATCTGCTTTTACTGCATCTGGTGTGTCAACACTACTTACTCTGTAAAGAAAGGGGGTGGAAAGTATTTTAAAGGAGGGAAAACAAGTATGAACAAGCCATCGAGGTAGGGAGTAAGAAAGACGATGAGGAGGAAGACAGAACAACTCCGTGTTCCATGAGTGAATGAATGTACGAATAGTAAGCTAGGCACCTGAGTAGGTAGTTTCCCTTTACCGATGACATCCTAAATAAATAAATAAAAAAAGGGCGCCAAACGAGCGGAAACATGATCGGCCCCAGCGCTTCCCGATGGACGGCTGCAGAGATTCAACTCAAGACGAAACGGGAGCCAATCAGCCAGCGTGTGTTTTGGGGGGGGGTGTGTGGCCGTCTACGAAGGGGGGAGAGGGCCCCCCCCCCCTTCTCTATATCCCCCACACGAACAACCACACGGTCACACACCACCACACACACCACCACATCCACATCCACACACTCCCCCCACAGAAAGCAAACCAGGCGCGCACTGTACGGAGCGGCGATTGCCGGACGGCCCAGGCACGCACAGGCGAGTTGAGGCAACCCGCCTACCTACCTTCAACCTTGAAGGTGGCTGTATCCGTAATCCTCCTGATGGTGAAATTCGTTATTGGAGTCCCTTGGAGGAGCCTCTCATTACCACCCCCCAACCAAGAAACCAACAACTCTCTCACTCTCTCATCATCATCATCATCATCACTTTGCTCGCTTTCCCTCTCTTCCTTCTCAGCTCAGCTCAGCCCAGCCCGCGATGCAAGCACATGCCCGAGCCCCAACAGTCTTTAAAATAAAAAAAAACGTCACAGTCGTAGTTTAGTTAGTTAGCCACGGGACGGGGAACAGGCGCGGGATAATAATGGATGTCAGGGAGGGTGTGTCTGTATCAGCCTCTTTCTCTCTGTGTGTGTGTCGTTGGCGAATGAACTGAACATGCACAAGAGCTTACCCTATCCCGGTTCCCGTCTCGACCAAAGCAAGGTTGTTCATACCTGGTAGGCATGGAGTTTTTACCCTCCACCATCCGGTGTTGCTGCTACCTCCTTCTTGTTATGTATGTATGTATGCACCAGTTCTTCCTCCCTTTTCCCGCCTGACTTATACATTGTACATATCATATTCTTCTTCCCTGGTCCGGAGACATGCTGCGAAAGCGGTTCTAATAGCTCCCGGGCCGCGTCCTCGAATACGGCATGTCATGTATATAGGCACATATATACATACATACATATACATATGTACATATGTATGTGCGTCTGAACAAGCCCAAGAAGGCAGCTTCGTCTCGGAACATGGGCCAGCCAAAGGGGGGAAGACGGAGAGGGGGCGGCGGGGGGTGAATAACGCAACAATCAGCACCAAAAAAAAAAAAGCTGCGGCAAAAGACTAACGAAACGCTGCTCACGGCCCCGTTCCGTCGCTCCTCTTTGCTTTGCCCCCCCCCCCCCCCCCCAATAACCTACCGACCTGCCTACCGTACATACATACATATATTACATTACACCTACCCGGAGTTGTGAGTTTTGCACTTTTTTAAACTGGTCTCGTTCCGTTCCCCCCCCTTCCCTTTTCCCCCCCCCCCCCCCCCTTTCCCCCCTCCTGATCCCCCTTAGTCGTACATAAAGACGTAGATGAGGAAGCGGATAACATGAATCGTGATACCTCGGACCGAAAAATGCTTTTTAAAAAAAAAAACCATGATTCTTACCCAAGGTGCTCATGCAACACTCTCACGCACCCACATACCCTACTCATTAGTCCCAAAGCGCCGTGAGATTCAGCCACTACAATCCGTACATAAAGACGGGACGTAAAAAGAAACATGATTCTTAACATTGCAAAAAAATAAAAAAAACACTCGCGATTCTTGTAAATGCAATGTTCCCACCTCCGGCCCCCGGGAAGGGAGAGGGGAGGCAAGGCGCGACAAAGTACCGCGTCGGCCAAAAAGAAAAATGTGCTGCCTCACAAGTTTCGTTGCAGGTTGCCGACTGCCGCCCTTTGCTTGACTTTGCTTTACTGGGCTCTTTTTTTTTCCCCTTGTTCAGATGCCGTCTTTTGCTTCCTCGTAAATTTTTATTCCCTTTCTCTTTAACTCTTTCTATTAATCGACCTTTTCTATTTGGCATATCTTACTGTGTATAGTCTCATTGTACAACTTCGTAATAGTGATCCGTAGCTGACTTCCTTCCCCGCTGTTTCTTCTCTTCTACGGATTGATTATCCGTACCGTAACTTGGTCATCAATTTTGGAGAGGGGGTGGTGGTCTGTGGTTTAAACTTATGTATAAGCCCCATAGGCAGGTATTCAGCGCCCATCAAACACCTTCCTCCGCTGCGACGCACGGCTGTGTGGTATTTGCGGGTAGGCATTTTTTTTTTTTGGACTTGCATCCAGTTCAACTTAGGTAGAATAGAAAGAAGGGGGGGGGGGGTGGGGCGTGTGACTTGGATGGATGAGCCAGGCAGCGGACTCGTCTCGACATCAGCAAGGAATCCCGCGTGCTGGCCTGCAAGCCACAGGATCGCACGACTTTTTTTTTTCTTTCTTTGCTTGTGCTGTTTTAAACATCCTTTTTCTTTTCTTCTTTTCTCCTCGCGACGATCAAATGCCGACCGTGCGCACATGAATGTACATACATATATACATACATATGCACATATGCTTGCCAAGCTGGGGCGAGGCTGCTGTCGTTACGCGCAACAGCGAGTGAAATACGGATACATCCATACCTATTTAACACAATGACCGTAACCATCATCGGCCCAGCCCCAGCCCGGCTAATCCAACCGGACCGGCCGAGGGCGGCGGGCGGCAGAGTCATTGAAAGAGAGGGGGGACGGGGATTTAAAGAGGGAACAAGAGGGAAAGGGAAGAGGGGGGGCAAAAAAGAACCTGACGTCGTCGTTCGCCGTCGTCGCCGAGGGGGCCGACGTTGCCGCTGGGGCGCATAACAAGGGCAGCAGAGACGGGGTCCTGGCGTGTGATTGATTGACTGACTGATTGTCGAGCGAGGCAGATGTTGGTCACTTTTTTTACTCTCTCTCTCTTCCGGAACGGCTGGGGGATCATACCTCCCTTCTCTAGCGGGTTCCAGCTAATAGGTACCTGCCACCTAGTAGGCCGATACTGGCTGCTGGTGTACACGTACTGTGTGGATGAATGTGGTCAACTCGCCGGCGCCGACGGTTTCGCATGCAACGGCACGGCGCCGGAGGGCGAGCGTAACGAAGATGAATGAATGAATGACTGGAAGTAGGCATGAACATGACTACATACATACGAGTACGGATATGACCATGAGTATGCAAATCGGCTGCCCGGCATCATCGACCCGATGCTCACACTATTTTCCCAACGATCCATGATCCATCTATCCGTACGGAGGCCGCCTTCAAAACTCCTTGCCCAGCCACCTAAATAACCCCTGTCGGAAAAAAGTAAATATACATACAAATTAGCAGGGGGGGTACTTCTGCGCTACGTAGCCCGTTAAGCATACCGCTTAACGCCCTTTTCCTACCTGCCTGCCTAAGGAAAGCTATTACTACCTAAAGACGGCTAAAAATAACAGATAAAAGAGGCTTAAAGAAGGCTATCTCTGCCTACCTTAAAAGGGTCAAAAGAAGGGTATTTTGCCTACCTTAAGAGGGTTAAAAGAAGGGTATTTTACCTACCTTAAGAGGGTTAAAAGAAAGGTATTTTGCCTACCTTAAGAGGGTTAAAAGAAGGGTATTTTGCCTGCCTCGAGAGGGTTAAAAGAAGGGTATTTTGCCTGCCTTAAGAGGGTTAAAAAAAGGGTATTTTGCTTACCTAAAGAGAGCTAAAAGAAAAGTATTTTACCTACCTTTAAAAATAAAGAGAGATATCGTAACCCGGGCCCTTATTATTATACTTAAGGTATAAAGCTTATTAGGGCTTAAGGTTAAGAGCCTTATAGGAATCCCTTAACGTACGATTAATAGTATTTATTCGAAAGCTCTCGAACGCGGCTTTAAGCCCGATTAACGCCCCTTTATTCTTCGTAATAAATTTATCGAAGATAGCCCGCGATCTAAGCGTCCGTCGAAGTAGGAAAAAATCCGTAATAATATTATAGTAAAGGTCCGCCGTAATTACTACGGTAGGGAGAAAAATTATATAAATATCGTAGCTAACTTTTAAGATAAAGGATTTAATGTCTTTTCGGTTATTATATAGTAAGTCCTTCGAAAGGTAAGATTTACTAAAACGAAGCTAATAAGGAAGCCGGGCTTAACGAAAAAGATAAGGTAAGAATAGCTTAACTAATACCTCGCGTACGTAAATTAGACTTTCGATAATTAGAAGAAAGTTATTTAGTTAGATAAAATATTTATCGTTTTATTATATCGTCGAGGAGGCTATTATATATAGCGAAAGGCGGATAAGAGGTTTATTCGAAGCTATATTTATAAGCGATAAAAAAGATCGTTAGAATTTATATTCTAAGGCTATTTTTCTTACGATTAGAAAAGCCCTGCTTATTACTAGGCCTTAGAGACTACTATAAAAAAAAAAGAAGCTGAAAAAATAATCGTAAAGCTAAACGAAGAGCTTAAGCTAGTTTTTAAGGAAAAGTAGGAAATAAATAACGGTATACGCTAATTAAACCTATAATAGCTACTAAGAAAGAAGCCTTAATAGCGGTAGAATTCGAAAATAGGAAAATTATCTTATAACGCCTTAAAAAGAGGGATTAATTAGTATCGGTATTAGAAAATAATTCTATTACCGCTACTTTTCCCCTTCGCGAAGGAACTTAACGTTTATTTTAGCGGCGGCGTTCTTATTTAAGAGGATAAGGCGCTAGCGTATAATTACGCCTTTTAATACTACCTTTATTAACTTTACGATATTTAGCGCTTTCTTTAGTATACGAATTCGCTAGATTTAAACGCGATCGAGCCTTATTAAGCTTAGATAAAGAGGCTTACGACGAAGAAAAGCGCCCCGAAAAATAGGCTTATAGCTATTACGGTATAATATACCGCTTAGGCTAATCTACCTTAAGAGAAGATATAAGCTTAGATCGAATAAATCCCGCGGTATATATAGTAAATTATCGCTTTAGAGGGCGGGAATAAGTATCGTAAAAGGAGGTATTATATTAGAGCCCTAGGAAGGTTAGGGTAGGAATACGAAGAAGGGGCTACGTAGCGTAGAAGTACCCCCCCTGCTAATTTATATATATATTTACTTTTTTCCGATAGGGGTTATTTAGGTGGCTGGGCAAGGAGTTTTGAAGGCGGCCTCCGTATTTATTTATTCATTCGTCTAACAAGCAACCAGCCGGCCTACCTATCCAGCGCGCACTGTATGTATACTTTTTTTTTTCCAAGAAAAAAAAAACCATTTGGAAGCCCCGGCCCGACTCCCCCTCCGGACAGACAGACAGACAGCCAGCTTTCTCCTCTTTCACAGCTAGGCAGACAGACTCATCTCAAGTGGGGCTGCAAGGTAAAACCGTTCAAAGAGAGAGTCCATATGTATGTACATAGGTACATAGCAGGGAGGGGGGGAGGGGGGGGGAAGGAAAGAAAAACGGCTATTGCATTTGAGCCCCGGCGCGCGTTAATGGGACGTGTGGCGTTCGCTCCCTTCAGGCTTCAGCTACAAAAATGCCGCCAGACGAAAAGGGAAATTTGAGCCAATTCCATGGCGGGAGAAGGAGAAGGAGAAGGAGAAGAAGAAGGAACGATTGTGTGTCAACGAGTCTCGTGTTGTTGATGGTGATGATGACGACATTATCCGATACCTAGTAGGTAGGTAGGCATATAGTAGAGTAGGTAGGTAGAGTTCTGATGTTATCAGCATGTCCTGATATATGTATATGTGCTATCGATGATTGATACTCTCTGGTGATGAGCGGCTTGACATATGTATGTATGTATGTATGTACATGGAGAGGTAGGCAATAAAGCCAATGGGCTGTCCATCCAAGTCATGTCGTCCAACCTTTCCTCCTCTACTAAACTACTCCATACGGTCTACGACGTATCAAGGATCCCTCTCCCTAAGTAGGTACATACTATGCATCCGCACCAAGCCAGCACAGTGTCCCAACGACAGCCGTCTTCACCACGCAAAGGCCTCCTCGTCAGCGATCCGTCTCCTCTCCCTTGATGAGCTCACCCTTCATCACCCTTCAGCGATACAACGGTATGCCAAAGGAAAGACACCGCTTTGTTCAAAGCATTTTTTTTTTTTTTACTTCTCTACGGATAGTAGGGGAGGCAAAGAAAAGAGAGCCTTTCCTTTCTTTTCACACCCCCTTGCTGGAATGTCATCATCCACTTTGGTAGGGAGCTATCGAACATCACACACACACCCCCTTCTCAGTCTCCTCCTCACTCGACGTCGAAGATGACTTACACAAACGCGCACACACGCACACACACACACCATTGCGCACACCCCTCCTCCTCCCCCGTCCCCCCCCCTTATCCTCTTTCTCTCTCCTCTAAAATCGTCCATAACCGCCGCCATGGATCGAGGAAGAAAGAAAGAAAACCACTTGCTGCGCGGGTCACACACATGATGCATGTCTGGGTAACCAAGAAGCTAAGCACACACCTACCAAGTTGTACTAGTTAGGTAGCAGGCAGCGACCAAGACTTGAACTGCTTTTTTATACTCGGCCCCAACAAGCCACCAACTACGACGACGATGCCCTCGTTTCCTTTTCCTTCCCCTTTCGACTGTTGACCTTCTTTTTTTTATCCCCCATCTCCCCCCCTCCTCCATCATCCATCCCCCCCCCCGTCTATATGTCTCTTCCCGAGACGGGAGGGGGGGAAGAGGCTTGACCGCTTTGACAGGCATCTGAATGTGGAAAGAGGGAAAAGAAAGAGACAAAAAAAAGCAAGTGAACAGATGCTGACGCCTGTCTCTGTGCCTTTCCGTTCCTCCTTCAGCCCTTTTTTTTTGTCATTTCCCTTTGGTAGGAGGGTTAAGTTGAGGCTGTTGTGTGTGTTTATTGTCTCCGTGCATATCCGTACACACTTACAGACAAACGTACATACATACATACATCATGACCTGCATTTACCTACATACATACATGCATACTAGCATACATATATACGACAAGAACAAATATCCCGTTATGAGTAGGTAGGTAGTCAAGGAGCAGTCGTGATGTATGTATGTATGTATGTATGTACGCTGTCCGCGGAACTCTCCCGTAGGCTGACCATGGGACAAACACACGCACGCACACGCACACGCACACAAAGATACGTTGTTATGTATGACTGTATCCGTATGTATGTAAGTACGAAGCATGTATGTATGCGCTCTCGCCTCCGCCCTGTCACGCGAGAGGAGAGGAAACCATGGCGATGCTGCCTTTGGTGGTGGAGGATGCCACGGCATGAAAGACATTTTCTTTCCCTCCTACTTAGCCGCTCACCCCCCTCCCTTTTACTCCCTTTCTCCCTCTCTTTCCCCCCCTCTTCTCATCCTCCGAGCCGAGGAGCGCGTGTCGTCGTTCCCTCTCAACAAAACGTACAGACGTCCATACATACATATTCTCGTACCTGCAACATGTAATGTCTATCCGTACATACATACTACATGCAGACGTTCGTTCCCCGTCGTCATGTGACGGTACGGCTTCAGCCCCCTTTTGCCTGTCTGCCGCACGGCTTTCTTCCTTCGTACGAGTTTCGCAGATCGGGAACGAATCAACGCTGCGTCTTGTAAGCCGAGACGAGAGAGAGAGAGAGAGGATGAAAAGAGTAACACACGCACACACAGACGACTACATATAGACTTACGTACATGGTTCTGTGTATAAAGGTAGCAGGTAGGTAGTAGCCAGCCAGCCAGCCAGCCATACATACGTACGTACATCTCCCATCGTCTGCTTCCGGCGTTGCACCGCGGGGGCCGAACGCAAAGCCGACCAGAGCATACACACACGTATCGCTTGCTGACCGACATGCAATCCTTCTGCCTGGAAGGGGAGAAATGTGAGGACCGTCAGTCGAATGGGAAGGACTGAAAAAGGGGGGGAGGCGCTTCGTTGGCAGGTAGGCTGGCAGGCCTCTTCTTCACTGCGCCGTGCTTGCGCTGTCTGTATGTTGTTATACCGAGGTAGCCGAACAAGAGTGACTAGGTAGGTAGGTAGATCACCACAAGCGAACACACACGCTGTCACTATCAGTCTTGCTCGTACAGGGAGTTCCACGTCGTCGTCGTCGTCGTCGTCGTTGCCTGCCACGTGTCCCCGTAGATATAGCTGCCTATCCATCTTACACTCTCTCTCTTTATCCCCCTCTATCTCTCCAGCTCTTCTCACCACGTCGTCACGCAAGAGAAGCCGTGGCAACAAAGAAAGCGCTAGGTGCCGAAAGCCTTATCGTCGGCGACGATCCATCCGTCTCCCTCCTCCCAGCAAACCCCCAGTGACCCAAGGCCATCCACCTCAAGTTCTACATACAACACATATTAAAAAATAAACAAGGCTTGATAAGAACTCTCACCTTAGAGGTCTCTCGAAAAAGGGACAACCTCTCCCAACTGCCAGTGCTGTACCTCCTCTGACAACTGCCTTTTAAAGTGAAGACAGGGTGAACCCTTTCGTCACGACTTCAGATATCTAAACTTGTTCCTTATCCTCTGTAACTTCATCGATACCGGTATCTCGTTCCTTCCTCTCTGTCGTACTCTCTGTCAACGACGATTCGTCATGGCTAGGAAAACACCGACTTGATAGCGAGAGAGTGGACGCGCGGCTTCCTCCCCTCGTCGACTTATATATAGGTGAAGAAGGAGAGGCTTGAGAGGGATAAGAAGGGGCAAAGAAGAGACAAGCTCCTATCCAACCTCTATCCAACCTTGTTCTTCTCGCCCCAAGCAAAGCCAGCTATCAACACCAACGAAACATCCATACCTACATACTACATGACGATAACCAACCCTCGCCATCTCAAAGTCGACAGACAACGTTACCCTCACCAAACACACCTCTCACGATAACTCTCCATCAAACCTTCTTTCCCACCCCAAAAGCTGGAAACGCTCAAGGAGGCAGCAACGTCGGATTCACCAAAAAAAAAAACCATGTGTTCCCGCACACTCTTCTTCCGACACTGCATACGCTGCAACAACGAAGAATGGGAGCCGACGAGCGCCATTCTGTGCGCGGAAGCGTCGCAGAGGTCACGTCGTAAGGCGGGAAACTGCAAGGAGGGCATCAAGATTCAGCACTGCCCGCTCGACCCCGATGAGTGGTACACGTGCTTCGAGTGCCGACATGGCTTGCCTCCCACACCGGTGAGACGACGTCCAGGCCCTGGCGGGAATGCTGGCGGCTGCAACTGCGTCATACTCTGATCCTCTTATTGGTTTGCCTTTTTTTTGGGGAGGGGGAATGCTAGCAGATGGTGAGCTACGCCCGTCCATCCAGCTTTGGTCTGGGATAGGTTGGGCCCGCGGGGGGCGACTAGATGTGGAATCAGCGGTTGGAGGACGACGACGACGACGGGCGGCGGATGGGCGTCGGGCGTATTGAAAGCGAGATTCCTTTTTCTGTTATGTGTGTTGCTTGCTATTCGTGCATACCTAGGCATCCTTACGGAGTTGCTTGCACCATCTTTCTTGTTCCGTCACTCATCGGACAGAGGCGTGGAGTATGAGCGGGCAGAAGACATAGCGCACATCAAACATGCGTGGCAAAGACAATATGCTGAAAGGAGGAAGAAGAAACGACTAGCAAACTGTGCTGTGGCCAGCATTCCCGTACATACATACGCCGTACATACCATGTATGTGTGTGTATTGTGTAGGCATGTATGTTTATACTTGTCGTACGCCCCCCATACATACGGCCGTAGCATGGAATAAAACAGGCGTCGGGCCGCCGCAGTCTGCAGACTGACGATGATGTGTCTCTCACTTTTGTCTCAGAGCGGTGGCAAGGGGCCTGTCCGAGAGAGTGAGCAGAGACGCCCCTATTCGGTTCTTGAACCCTGAATTCCGGCCGCGCATCAGGATACGTCAGCGGCCAAGGCGTCGGTACCGAGGCCGGCGAAGCCCTCGCGTTGGACCTTGAGCGTCGCTAGATCGACGGCGAAGCGGACCGTCTGACTGACGTCCCACCTCTTCTGGCGGCAAAACAGGCCGTACAGCACTCCGGCGAGGAATGTATCGCCGGCGCCAATGGTGCTGAGGAATAAAAAAAACAACAAGACGATCAGCGTTGTTGGTGGGTGCGAAGGGGGGGCGTCAGCCTATGTATGTACATACTCTACCACGGGAATTCCTGACGGCCGATGCTGGACGGGGAAACGGAGACATTTCCCGAAGGGCTGAGACATGGCCGCAGCTCCGTCTGCACCCCAGGTGCATAATCCCAGGGACCTAAGAGGCAAATCAAATCAGCTCTGTACGTCCGAGAAAGCGGAGAAGGGGGGGGGGGGCGTGTCGTACTCTTCACGTCGATGCTCGCCCGTGAGACAGGCCTCGGCAGACTCATGACCGCGGCTCTATCGATGTCTTAAGCGAAATAGACACCCAAGAAGAAGAACTGGGACATTAAAATGTTTGCGTACTGCAGGCGGCTTGTCTTACCTCGGCCCAGGTGCGCGAGTAGAAGACGACGTCTGCTGCGGCCGCTAGTTCGACGAGGCCCTGGCGGCCGGGCTTTTCGACCTCGACGCTGACGCGAGCCGTAGGAAGCCGGGCGCGCAGCAGGCGGATGCAGGCCAGCGTCGTGTCTGGGATCCGGCCCTTGTTGCGTGGCGGTCTAAGCGTCTGCTGACCTGATCCGGCGACACACAAGTCTTACCTCAAAGTGCCACCAGGAATCGTCCTCTGCGTCGGCCACGGCGCTGATGACGGCGTCGAACTCGTCCGTCGTCATCTCGGGCAGGTCGCTGTGGTTGACAATCGTGCGACTGGTCGATGCCTGGCTGCGGATGATGTAGCTGGCGGCCGGCTCGTCGTAACCGTCGCGGTAAAGGCAGTGGCTGAAGTTGACTGGAGAGCCTTCGCCCATTGAGGCGAGGATGCGCCTCGTCGCCGCCGAGGAGCGGCTCGGCAGGACAGAAACGAGATGGGGGCGCACATGATGGCCGTCACCGTCGAGCAATAGTAGCTGCTGCAGCACCTCGAGCGAATTGGCACAGTTGCCGCCCCGGCGGACGACGAGGCTTGTCGCGCGCAGCTTGGAGTCCTCTTCAGGGTAGTGTGGGACGCTGCTGCTGGCATGAGAGACGAACGACGGCCGAAAAGTGCCAATTTTCTTGGTTCAGCCTTGCCTGAGGATAGTGTCCAGGTAGCAAGCGCCTACGAGAACGAGGTTCTTCATGGTGACGGGGAAGAAGGGGGGAAATATTGGCGGTAAAGATGAACCGTTCTTAGACGATTGAGTCGCGATAGATACAAGCTCCGGATGCTATTACGTCATCCGGCTATTACGCCACAGGTCACCATCGCTACTAGGTAGGTGCGTATGTGATGACTGATGTGAGTGACGAGTTATGGCTGACGGCATACATACAGACCTAGTGCGAATTCCGGCAGCCCGGGAGAGCGCGAACCGCGCGACCTGAATATAACCCTATCTGTCAACCAGCGGCCGACTCGGCCGACTCGGCGCCTTCGAATGCGCTCCCCTTCACGACCTCAGACTGATCATGGCACTGCTGGAGGAGGAGAAGCACGATCAAGGCGAAGAGTGCATCCGCGATGACGACGGCGATGATGGCGACGACTCAAAGGCCGTCGAGGTCACCTTTGATCCGGCAAACCCTTACCGCCGCAAGGCCTCGCTCGTCTCCTCCGAGGCGATGCTTCCGCGCGTCCGCCGCGATCAGTGCCTCGTCCATCAGTTTCTCGACTCCCAGCGCCGGGCCAAAGACGCCGGCGACTGCACTCCGACCCCAATCGCCGAGAGCCCCGTGCCGTCTGTGCCGGACCACCAACGCGCCACGCTTCACCCCAATTCTTTCGATGCCGCCTACGTCGGTCAGGCCGACCAGCAGGCTTGGACGCGCCAGATGACGGCGGACCGGTTACCGGATCCCGACACGTCCCCGTTCGACGACGCCGTCCACAGCCGCATGCTGACCAAGAAACAACTGAGCGACATGGCTTGGGGCGTCAGGGAGCTGAGCCGACGTCTTAGTAGCATGCGCATCCGCTTCCGTGTCAAGAACATCTTTGTCCTGACCAAGATTCACGACCGCGATCTCATCGCCAAGGCGAGAGACCTGACGCGCTGGCTGCTGGACAGCGGGCGCGACGTCCCCTACGTCGTCTACGTCCAGGACAAGCTCCAGGCCAACAAGACGTTTGACGCCGCCCGCCTCGTCGAAGATGTCGCAGCCGGCTACCCGGACGTCGAAGCCTCCCGTGCCGCTGTCGGCCGTCGGCTGCGCTACTGGGACGATGCCATGTGCCGGTCACGGCCACACATGTTTGACTTCGTCGTTACCCTCGGCGGCGACGGCACCGTCCTTTACGCCAGCTGGCTTTTTCAGCGCATCGTGCCGCCCGTTCTGAGCTTCGCCCTCGGCAGCCTGGGCTTCCTGACCAAGTTCGACTTCGACGACTTTGCCCCGACGCTCGATTCGGCCCTTAACAAGGGCGTCACCGTGAGCCTGCGCCTGCGCTTTGAGACGACCATCATGAGAAGCATTCGGAGGAAACCCCCGACCAATGGCGGCGACAGCCACTCCGACGAGGACGAGGACGCTGTCCATCGCCGGAGGGATCTGGTAGAGGAGTTGATCGGCGAGGAGCGCGATGACGCGCCCAGCCATCGCCCTGACGGGACTTACGAGATCCTCAACGAGATTGTTGTCGATCGCGGGCCGAATCCGAGTGAGTCTCCTGCAGATTAGCATTGTCCTGTTTTCTCCCCCGCTAGTTCTGACAGACAAACAGCCATGTCATACACGGAGCTATTCGGTGACGACGAGCATTTCACCTCGGTTCTCGCCGATGGCATCTGCGTGTCGACACCGACGGGTTCAACCGCCTACAACCTCGCCGCGGGAGGCTCGCTCTGCCACCCGGAGAACCCGGTGATGCTGCTAACGTCCATCTGCGCGCACACGCTGACCTTTCGGCCCATCATCCTGCCTGACACCATCGTGCTCCGCGTCGGCGTGCCGTACAACGCCCGGACGGCAGCCTGGGCCAGCTTTGACGGCCGCGAGCGCATCGAGCTCAGGCCCGGCGACTACGTGACTATCAGTGCGAGCAGGTATCCCTTTGCGTCGGTTCAGACGGAGGGTAGGCGCAGTGAGGACTGGATTAACAGTATCAGCGGGAAGCTGGGATGGAATACGAGGCAGAAGCAAAAGGGGTATAAGGAGTGGGATTCCTAGAGGCGCATTCACATGTATACAGGGAGGCGTCTGCCGATTTTGTTGCCTTGTCTTGGGACGAATTGGTCTTGGTATGGGAGAGTCTTGCTGACGGAAGAGAACGTTTGGTAATGCAGACTTGAACCTGACGATGAGTTTTTGGTGCTTTCTTGTGTATGCCGGCTGGTACAGATGTTGGCAAAATACCAATGTCGTGTCCTGGCTCGGATCTTGTGTACTTAGTACATAGAGCAAAAAAGAAGCTCTGCTGACATGAGTCAATGGCAGAGTGCCAGAGTGGTTAATGGGTATGACTAGAAATCATATGGCTTCGGCCTCACAGGTTCGAATCCTGTCTCTGTCGGACCACAATTTTTTTGCTGTACTTGCAGACGATTCCCCAGTTTTTTTTTCCGTCGGCCTCTGTCGTGAATGTTACAGGGCAGGAATTCAATCCTAAGATCTACTGACTAAACGGTAAACAGTGCAGAATCTTTATACCTAAACAACGCTCGCTCCTCTTCTCCTTCGCTGAGGCATCTGCAAACTACAAGTGAGAGTGACACTTCAAACCTGGTGCAGGGTAAGCCCGTCGCACCAGTGAACCCCGTCCAGATACCCCAAATACCACCCAAAACGAGCCTCAATCTCAACACCATAGAAGAATCTCGCATGAACATAGCTTGATTGGAAGCCAAAATCAACCTCTACTTCACCCTATCAAGCAATCCAACAGCCCCCCGCCTCGATACAATGGAAGCCACCCCGCCGGACCTTTTCGACCGCACGACGCTGCTATCCCTGCTGTCGACGGTGGCGATGGCGGCGACGGCATACTGGACCTCTGGACGGGCGGTGTCGGCCTCGGCGCCGACGTCGGTGCGCTTCCTGTTCGCGTGGCACATGGCGGACGCGCTGTGTCACTTCATACTGGAGGGGAGCTTCCTCTACCACTGCTTCTTCTCTGCCGTCGGGGCCTCGTCCTTTGCTGAAGCGGGCGGCGGCAAATTCTTCTCGACGCCGGAGAATTTCCTGGGGTATGGGGATGGTGTTGTGGTTGGGCCGCAGGCTGGAGGGGGGAATCCGTTTGCGTTGCTTTGGATGGTTTATGCGCGGGCCGATTGGAGGTGGGCTGGTGCTGATCTGGTGAGCTTTTTTTTTCCCCCCTTCACATGGCCCTCCCAGTTAGTCTGTCTACGTGTGTGGAGAGAGAGAAAGAGAGAGAGTTAATGGTGAGGTTTGTTTCAACAGGGCGTCGTCAGTCTTGAACTGCTTACTGTTTTCGTGGATGGGCCGCTTGCGTGCTATGTCTGCTATCTCCTTTCCAAGGGGGATTCGAGAGCGAGTTTCTGGATGGTGGTGTTGGCGACCTGTGAGCTTTACGGCGGTGAGTTTACATGCCGCTGTTCTTGGATGTGTGTCGTCGTCTTTGCTGACTCTGTCTATCTAGGCTTCATGACTTTTTGCCCTGAATGGCTGACGGGCAACTTGAACCTTGACGGGAGTAATTTCATGTACATGTGGGTTTATCTCGTCTTTTTCAACATGCTTTGGGTCTTTATTCCAGTGTATGCTATCTGGTTCTCGTTTACGGACATTTGTAATGCTTTTGAGGTGCGGGCGGCGAAGAAGAGCGTATAATATTGTGTGTATCTAGTCATTCCGGTGTCGAGAAGTTCAAAAGGTTGGATGAGACCTCGATTCGTCACGATGACATCCAGAATGACGTGATGACGCAAAAGAGTCATGGCAAACAATACGAGGGTATCGGATAAGAATTCAGGAGCTACTTAAGGGTATTGGTGTACACATCGTACAGAGCAAGTAACTGAGACCATCCTCCTCTCACGCCCGTTCCCGTCTTCACCCGTCCAAAACTTCCTCCCCCCAAAGCTCCTCCAAGAGAAAACCGTGCAGGCGCTTAGGTGCTCTGCTTGTGAGTCTCGGCCTTGGCGTCGTGCTTCGTCTCCTGAGCCTTGTCGCCGAGAGCGTCCTTGGCAGCAGAGGCACTGTTGTCCCGATGTCAGAGACGATGAGAAGAGGGAAAGGGCATGCTGAACAACGAAGACGACTTACCGAGTGCCGATTCCGGCGTTGGAGTCCTTGGCAACCTCCTTGTTGGCCTCCTTGGAAGCGCCGCTGGTGGCTTTTTGGACAGTCTCGGAGACGTAGTTGGCACCCTGCTTGATGGACTCCATGGTGAAGATGTGGTTTGTGGTTGTTGAAGGTTGATCTGGTTTGTGCTTGCTTTTTTCTGAGTGAAGAGTGCGAGTGTGTTCGTCAGGATGTGAAGGTCGAGGAAACAAGATCGACCAGTAGCAGAAGGGGGTTCTTTATATGTACATATCCGGACCTCTTCCTCCGGTCTACGAGCAAAAACGTCACAGCTCTTGCAAGTTCCCTGAAGGCTCGCTTAAGCCATCATGTGAAGGAAGGTACGGGCACAGGAATGTCGTCATGAGGGAGAAACCAGGTCGGTAGTCCGTATTGGGGGAAGTGACAATTCACGGTAAGAGCGCCAAACAAGCTGCGAGGAAGCAAGGATCGCGATTGCAGCGGCGGGGTCACACGAAGACGGCGGAGGAGGTGAGGCGGATGACGTCATGACAAAGGGTCTCGGCAGGTCCATGCTTAGAATGAGGCATCGCGATGGCGGACGGATGCAGGAAAGGTTTCTATCTAATCTTGCCAATTTAGCTTTGCCCACTCTCGTAGGTATGCATTTCAGAGTTATCCGTGGAAGAAAAAAACAAGTAATGCCGTCTATGTTTGCCTCTTTCAGAATATGGAGGAGGAGGTGGCAATCTACTGTATCTAGGTGCTAGGATATAGCTCTGATCATCATCATCGTCGTCATCATCATCATCAAATCTTTGGACACGACTGAGCCACATCATCGACAGCCCCTCCTCAGGCGGGGAAGGGGACGCGTGGCGGTGCATCTGATGTGGGGCGGAGGTGGCAAGCCTCGGAGGGTTCGGAAGGGCCCGGAGGGCGGGGAGGGGGCTCTTCCTTTTCCACTCACTCACTTCTTGGCAGCTCGGCCCCAGCCCCAGCCCCAGCCCCAGCATCGAGATCTCGGAGCTTTTTTTTTCCTTTCTTTTTTTATTTCTCCGCGATTCGATCTCGGTCGACTCCGCGCGATAATATTTCTCCTTTTTCCGCCCGCCTAAACCTCTCTGGAGTTCGCTCTATGGAGTCAACATGGGGAACAACCCAATGCAACGGAGAGCAACCGTGAACTACCTTCCTACCTCTATGGAGAGCAACGTTGAAGCAAGCGCACGAGCCTCTCCCTTGAACTGCTTGGCTTCATTTCCGGTGCAGGGAGGGTGAGGGGGAGGGGAAGAGGGGAGAAAGAGCTTGTTGTGGACGGGACAGTTTATGCTGATGCCCATGATCCGGCATTGACTGAAAGGTTAACAGCGCCTCACACCGGTTCAACCTGCACCCCTGCCTTTTCTTTCCGCCTTCTTCTTCCGCGTTATTCGGACGAACGTTGCGGGACGCGGAAAAGAAGGAAAGAAAGGAAGAGGAGTTGACAACAGTGACGAGCACAAGGTTCTGGCCTTTCGTCTCAATCGTCGTCTTCTTGTATCAACGACAACTTTTTTTGCTCGTTTACGACGCTTCCTCTACACTTGAGAAGACACCTGAAAACCCCATGCGGGTGGACCGTTGTCTGGAGAGGAGTCAGCAGCATCAGTCAATGCCCATTGTTCTCCACTTGACGGAACGGACTGGTTGCATCTCTGGACTATCCGTCTTCCTGTCTTCCTCCAGCAGGGCTTGCATGAACGCATGGCGGACACTATGCGCGCTTTTTCGGTGGGCTTCTGCTACTAAAGGCCGCGCGCTCGAAGCCGCTACTCTCTGCTTATTGTTATGGACATGTCTGCTGAATGCAACGATGACGGGGACAGAACGTGACGTTAAAATTTCTTCTCTAAATCGGATCGATTGGTGGTCTTTCGAATCGCATCCTCTTCAAACCCCGGTTTCCCTTGCCACATGGATGACTCGACAGCTTACCCGGTTGACAAGTAGGCCAAAGTCGGCAAAAGATGTTTCAGCGCTGCCTGTATTGGCCTAGTGTGGCTGCGTCCTCGTCCTCCTTTTCCCTGGCTTTCGAAACTCGGACTTGTTCCATCGATGCTTCAGACCCGCACAAGCTCGCCGGTTCCACATTTTTCTTTCCCATCTTTTCATAGCCGCAGCTGTTACGGACAACCGTGGGGCCGACGGCTTCCGCTGAGGGGTGGTCTATTGGGCTAGCGGTCCGTTGAGGGGCCCGAAGTCTCCACGTGCCTGGAGTCCAAAGGCTGGGGAGGGGGGGGGGACTCGATCAAAGGCATAGAGTTGCCTTCTTTTTGCATTTGCAGAAGAGCAGGACCATTACTGCTGCTACCTCGTGAGTCATGTCTTTTCTTGCCATTGTGCTTCTTTTCAGGGGGGGGAAGAAGGGGTACTTATGGCAAGGAAAGATGCAACTAATGGAAAAAGCAGAGACCACATGAAAAGTAAAGGTATTAAGCAAAATAGAGTTATCATGGTGGCCGTGAACCCCTATCCAGTCTTGACGAACAATGCTGGATGAAACCCCCGACTATGGCCACGCTTACTCGCCAAAGGCCGGCCATTGTACGACCTTTGCCGCGGACTTCTTGGGGTCTTCTCTCCTCTCTGTCACTCTCTCTCACCCCACATGGCATCAAGTGCGGACCACTTTTTTTCTTTTCGCTCGTTCGGCCGGCGGCGACGTGTCGGGATGGCCCCTGGTCGGCTTGTTTCCAGCCGATTCCACTCTTTGCTTTGGTGGACGCACCACCACAGCGATAGCTGTTTCGTCTGGTGGATGGCGTGGCCTTCTGTCTAGAGAGGGATAGAATCGAAGGATGTTGGGACGGCTTCGGCCAAGGTTCCCACGAGACGGGCAAAAATGTCATCCCTCCTTGTCCCTTTTACCCTATGCACCCCCCTTTTTTCTCTTTGATCCCGTCTCCTCCCCTTGTGATTGCTACCTTGATTGTCGCCCATGGCGACTTCATCCTAACTTTTCCTTTCTTATATTCTTTATTCTTTATTTGCCGTCAGACACAACTGGGGGGTTTGAAAGGGTTGCGTTACACAACTTGAATCTTTGTAAATGGTTCCGGTTGACTTCTTGTCTTGGGGCACAGCCAAGGGGCTTTGCGCCGTCAGCAGCTTCGCCCATCCGTCTCCGAAGGTCACGATAGCGAGCGATGGATGGCGCCGGCCTGTTTGTGGGAGCCAATGACGACAACTTGGATGATGTCGTCTCGCGGCTCAGCTCGACGGCGGCCGTCGATGACGAGACTCGACTGGCGATTGAGAAGTCGCTGCGGACGGCTTTTACTGTTCTCGCCGTCGTCAACGCCTTGGTCGGAGCGACGACGGCGCTGGGAATCTACCTTGATTGCCGTTTTCAGACGAGGAGAAAGTCTGAGCCGATGGTCAGGTATGGCGCGGACCTCATCCTCCTCTCATTTGGCTTGTTCTGACCAAGTCCTTGTAGGAGATGTGTCGTCGGGGCCAAGGAGATGCTGCCCTTTGTCGTATCGCTCGGAATCGTCGCGCAAGGGGGTCTGTTCGCGGCGGCGCAGACAAGAGGGCTGGATGCGGTCCTGACGCTGGGCTGCCGGTCCGTCTCTCAGATGATGCTGCCAGGTAAGAGAGAACCGCAGAAGCCGCCGACCAGATGGGAGATTTCGAGTGGACGCTGACGCGGAGAGCGGCCGGACAGCCCTGTTCATCGTGCCCTTTATCCAGACCGTCTTCGGCTTCGAGGCCATGGCGCGATCACTACCGCGGCAGCCCGTCAGACACGGCGCGGCCTGGACGGTACCGGTGTGCGCGGGCCTGGTGGTGGCCGGGCTGATGGTCAGCTTCGGCGTGACGCAGGTGACGGACCCGCCCAACTTTTGCTTTGCCGAGCTGCTGTTCCTGGTACGGCCATGGAGTCTCGGCATCTTGGGTGTTCTCATCGCCTTGATCTGCCTATTGCTTCTCGGCAGCGTCGTCCTCCTAGCGCGTCTTTACAGGACGGAGGGCATGGCGCCTACGCAGCGGACTACGGCGTCATGGACGGCCTGCTACATGCTGCTGGCTGTGGTGACGATGCTGATGACGGTGCCCTTCTTCATCAGCCTCCTGTCCGACGCCGGCGTGTCTTCGGACATATCGCGCGAGATGATGCAGCTATCGACGGCGGCGACGATCGTGGTCAACTTGACGGGCCTCCTCACGGGCGCGCTCTACCTACTTTTACGTCTGACTCGGCTCGGCCGACTGGGCTGCAGCGGCTACGTCGAGCTCGACCGACAGAGGCTCAAGTCGGGAATCCGGACGGTGAGGGCCAGCAGTGTCATGTACACCAAGCAACTGGAACAGCCCCTGTCACCGGGCTGGCTCGAACGGCGAACAGGAAGCGGAGGTGGAGGTGGAGCAGGAGGCTACTGGCCCGACGAGAAGAAGCCGGCGGCGGTGTCGGTGTCAGAAACGCGCAAGGCCGGCGCGCCGTCGTACTCCATCTTTCCCCGGCTTGGCGGTCCCAACCCTCATCCTCTGTCTCATCCTCACCCTCAAGCGGACGCGGACAATCTCCTTCTGCCCCCGTCGGCACCGTGGGCTAATCGGCGCGAGCGAAACTCATCCCTCGGCTCTTCAGCCACCGTACCGATTGCGCTTCGCGTCTCCAACATCGACAACATACCCGTGGAGCAGCAAATGAGCAGCAACGCACCCCTGAATCAAGCACCAATGCAGCAACAAAGACCGCTCATCTCGCCCGCCGGCAAGTTGGGTCTGGCCATCAGCACCAACGACGCCTACAGGTTATCCCAAACGGTCGATGTCTTCGACGACGACGACGACGACGAAGTTGACGGCGGCGCTCAAGGGCCTGTGCCGCCGCCGCTGGCTGTGACCAAGGCTGACGAGGCTAAGCCGGATGAAGATTACTTTACGCTCAGCCCTACCGTCTACAGCCCTGACTCGTCGCCGAGATCGGGTCGTGGGCCGGAGTCGGTTCGAACGCCTCCTCCTAGCGCGCAGCCGAAGGCGTCGGGGCAGTGGATATAATGACTTGTGTGGTGTGTTCGACCTGTTTCGTTTCACCTCGACATGATACGTACGACCTTTTCTTTTTAAAACCTCGATCATGATACGCGACTCACTCAGCCTTGATCTCGACTTGACTCTTACTATTCCGTCTCGTCTCTCACACACACACTTTCTCTCTCTCTCCTTACTACTCCGCGATCGACTCGTCTCGACTCGATTCTCTCCACCCCCGACAACCTTTTCCAACGTTGACCACGATGTCATTCAATTCTTTATTTCTTTTCTTAACTATCGACATGATATGAGACTCACGACCTTTTTTTTTCTGCACACGATTCGCTCCTTGATGGAAGCCGCCTCCTCCTTTTCTTTCTTTTCTTCTTCTTTCCTATCTCTCTGTCTTTATACACATGCTCGACGCGAGGAGGCTGGGCCCAACCGTTGACGACCCCCTTTTTTTTAAAAAGCTATGATACGATGATGATGGCACATGATCTGAGGTGATGAACAACCATGATGAAGGGTGTTTTTTCTTTATCTTTTTTTTGTCCCTTTTCTTATTACTCGTCTCTTGTTGTTACTGACGGGTGCGGGTTTCTCTTTCCCGCTTTCTCTTCCCTATTTCGTATTCTATTCTCATCCCTTCTTTAAATCTCTATTTATTCTATTTCTCAGGTTGGGTAGCGATGTTCTTAGGACATGGTCCGAGAGGAGGAGGATGGGAATTGGTGCTCATCCATGATATGGCTCTTCAAACCCTCGCCCACCTCTATTCTTTTTCTCACTTCTTTGTTTTTCTTACATCTCTTGTATAACAGAGAGAGCAGAGAAGATAGAACAAGAAGAAACTTCAAAAGGAATCTTGAATTCAATGGCTGATGAGGAAGAAATGGGGGGGAAAAGTGTCGTAAACCTCGATGAAAGATGATGGGGCAAGACATGTGTATAGACGTCGTCACGAAGACTTCTTCCTCCTCTCCCTCTCCCACTTCTCCCACCCAGCCTGACAAACATCCTCGCAAACAACAAGATCCCTCAAGCGCAACGCCCTCGCAGGGTACGAATCGAGCGCCCAAGCAAGGCATCCCCAACGACGCAGCGAAGCCGTAACGCCGTACCAGCCAACGGCAGAGACGAAGCCCGCCGCCGACCCGGCAACCACCTGCCGCGCAGAGTGGTACCCCAAATACACCCTCGACCAAGCCGTCAAAGCAGCCAGCGCAAGCGCCAGCAAAGAGACGAGCAAGCGATGAGCAATAGGCCAGGAACTCATCTTATCGCGAGGTCGATGCCTAAGCAGTAGGAAAAGAGATAGGCTTAAGCTCCAGAATGCGAGGAACTGGGCGTGCGATGACGGCATCCCGTACCCCTTCCCCCGAAGCCTTACCTCCGGCCTATCCTCTTTGAAGACCCGCTTCAGCACTAGGTTCAGCACCTCGCATCCAACCTGTCCTGCGAAGAGGAGCCCGATCTCTACCTCGCGCGTGGAGAGGAGCAGGGTCGCGTAGACGATGCAGAGGGCTTGGGGGATGAGGGCGAGGTAGGCGCATAGTAGCGAGAGGACATCTTCCGGATCCTTTTTTCGTGGCAAGAAAAAGGCGAGTCAGATTTTTTTCTTTCCTTGGAGATTCGCGGGGAGGGAAAGAAAATACGTAGTAGACATGCGTGAGGGAAAGGGACGCGAGAGGAGGCTGATCCATCATCTCCTTTCTCTTTTCCCCCCCCAGTCTCCAAGGTAGCCGAGAAGGGGGAAAATCGCTGCTCTCTCTTCTTCTCTTCCTCCCTCTTTTTATCTCACCCCCCAGATGGAGATGGATGACCGTCTTGCCAGCGTGTCTGGAGAGGGGACGAGGGTTCGGGACGACGATGACTCGACGATGGATCCGAGGTGAAGGGAGGAATCGCGCATTTCGTCGAGACAGTTGGCGTATGTAAGTAAGTACCTAAGTACACACCTTGCTGGAGAGGTGGGTGTAGGGTAGGCAGATCGGATGATTTTTAGTGCCGGTTTAAGTGTTTCACCGCCTACCGAGCTGTATCGATAGAGTCTTGCCTTGATACGAGTTTGTTAGTTGCTTTGGGACGGAGTTTGACGGGATGGAGTTTGAGAGTTAGGACAATGAGAGACAATGAGAGAACAGAGCTGGAAAGGAGGGGAAAATCGCTTTGAGATGGATTCATTCGTTCGTTCATTCATTCAATGTGATATGAAAAAGAAATATCCGGTAGAAAGACGTCACTTTCAGACTCTCTTTCTCTCCCCCCTCTCTCTCACACATCTCAGTCACCACGCGACACACACACGCACACCCCCCTTCCTCAACGCCAACAAGCCATGCAATGTTTTCCCCAAATTTTTTATTCTTCTTCTTCCCTTTTCTCGACTTTATCCCCTTTCTTTTCTTCATCAGTGCGCAGAAGGAGGCTGAACGCGGACTTCAAGCGGCGGCACCGGTACAACGACGGAGGATTCGGACCCGGCTTTGTTATCCGAAGAAGAAGGAGGAGGGTGGTTGAAGCCGGCGTGATCTCGGTGACGCTTGTAGAAATAGTTCTCCGGCTTGGGTCGCAGCTCAGGAGGGAGCTCCTCCATGACGCAGGCTAGGATGCCGTCGATGGATTTTTGCTTGCTCGAGTCTCGGTGCCAGATTGTGATGAGGTGGGAGTTGAAGCGAACTGATAGGCCGACGCCACAGAGTTGATCGCCTAAAAAAGAGTAGGTTAGGAAAATGCCATGTACATGGTAAAAAGAGAGCATCATCTTACCCTGGTCGAGAGCAGACTGCAGCTTCTCCCCAACAGCCAAAAGCTGAATCCTGGTCCAGAAATCCGGGCCTATAATCTTGGGGAGGCGAAAAGTCCAGCTCCCTCCATCCCTGTTCCGACGATCCTCCCACACAGGCCGAAAGCCGGATTTGAATAGGTAAATGGACTCTCGCATCTTGATCTGATCGACGGGGGTGTTGTTATTGTAGCGCCAGAAATCCTGAACGGATTCGATCTGGCTTCCTAGCTGTTCCAGCTGAGCTTTGTATTCCTGCTGTTGTTTCGGTTGTTGTGCTTGTTGTTGCTGAGATTGAGGTTGTTGACGATCAAAGTAAACGTTCCAATAATGCTGGGTGGGAAGGGGACGCATCGTCTTGAGGAAGTTGCGTTTTGCATCGTCTCGTTGCTCGGCTGGGGAATGGGTTTCGACTATGGTGCTTGGGGGTTGCGAGAGACCTGATAGGCCTCTGGTCACGAGTTGAGGACGCATCGACGACATCTTTTTCAGGGGGGGGAGGGAGTGAGATGGGATGGAGAGGTTTGATGCTTTACTTTGGACGGAGATGGGAGGTGGGAGGGGAGCGGGAAAGGAGGGGGAAACGGAGAAAGGAGGGTTAGAGATGGGGAAGAAAAGAGAGAGAAAGAGACGGAGAGAAAGGAAAGGAGAGGAGAGTGTGCGTGCGTGTGACAGACAGAGAGAGAGAGGGAGAGAGAGAGAGAAGAGAGAGAGAGAGACAGAGACTTGAGAGAGGGCGAGACAAAGGATGAGTCGAGACAGGGTCGTATCATGTATGGTGTATGTAAGCCCTTTCAGGCAGGCCCAGCAGGCAGTCCGTCCAGCAGGCCAGCAGCCAGGCCATCTGCCAGGGCATCGGGCGGCTGTAGCCTGTACTGTTAGCCTGTACTAGGCGGTGCCAGCCAGCTAGTTCGTCAATGGGTGGGGGGGGGTTAGGTGGCCCGCAGGAGCCCCTGGTTTCAGCGGGCGCTAGGGATTGCGACAGTTGGGACCGTATTGGACGAATGAGAAACCATTGTGTGCTTCAGCCACAACAGATTAACACATAGGTCTACGGACGTGTACAGCTGAGGGATGAATAGGTAGGGAGGAAAGAGAAGGCATTGTCATCGTTCGTGGTGTATCAGGCTTTGTTTGCATGTATCCGTACGTGTGTTTATATGCATATATGTACATACCTGCTATGCATGAATGAGGGCTCAAACTTGACTCGACTTGACTCGACCCGACTTCCTATCGTCACCACGAGGTCGAGATACACATCCGTACACACTTCATCTATCCGTATACACATACATACATGCATACATACATACATACTCATGCATACATAGGTACCTACCTGTAGGCAGTTCTCACAGGTTCAACGGCCGCCTCACACTCTCCTCATCCTTAAACCGGCGCACATCAGCACCAATCAACCTCCGAAAGTTGCCCACATCAACCAGGTACCGCCTCATCTCCAACTCGAGCTCATCATCACCACCATCAACAACATCATCATCGTCGTCGTCGTCGTCGTCATCATTGTCGTGTTTGTCATCGTCATCATCATCATCATCAACAACCAACCTCACCGGATTCCTCAGACTATCAATCGCAAGTCTCAGATGAATCCTCAACGCATCATTCTCCGTCTCCAGCTTCTTAATCTTGCTCTCCGCCACGAGGCCCCTCTCCTCCATCATCCGCTGCATCTGCGAAACCCGCTCCTGGTACGCGTCAAGCTTCTCCTCCGCCTCGCGATCCGCCTTCCTCTGCCGTAGACGCGAATCCGAGACGGATATCTGCAACGCCTGGATCTCCCCCGCCATCGCCGCTATCTGCGCGTCTCGCTCGGCCGTCGACCTCTGGTCCTGGTTCACCACCGCCCGGAGACGGATCCGCTTCGCCTGGTCTGCGTACCGGAGGGTCGAGAGCGTCTCTTCGTACGAGGCTGGTCCTATGCAGGCTATCATTGCTGTTTTGCTGTTTCCGCCGAGGGAATCTTTGAGGAGCCAGGTTAGGACGGAGTCGCGGTAAGGGATGACGGCTGATGACGACGATGATGATGATGATGTTGTCGTAGTCGTATCCCGTCGTCGTTGTTTCCCAGAAGAAGAACAGGAAGAAGCACCGGCCAAGGCGGACATGACCCGTCCCAGCGCCGTCAACGACCGATTGATATTGGCACCTTCACGGAGTCGCACCCCCGTCGCCGCCGTAGCTTTCGCCCTCTCGCTACCGGCCAAGTCAACCAGACGAATGCGCGAGCTCCGTTCGGTAGTCTCGTCCGAGTCGAGATCATGATGCATCTGCCTCAACATGATGGTAAAGACGGCATGACTTCGACTACTAACATCATTAAGCCTCGTCGAAGCCGTAGTCCTAGCCGCATCGCCCGCCTTGACGAGACGGATGATGTCGGCCAGGTTCCGGACCGTCACCTCGGTAAGATCCTTGACGTAGGGTCCGTCCACCGGCGACTCGCGCATCTTGAGATAGTGAGGCGTCGCCGAGGGCGGCACGAGCAGATCGCGAACATGCTCGTTGTAAACCTCGAGGTAGGAGACGCGCACGCTATAAGCCACGTTTGCGCTCTCGCCGTGAGCGGCCTCGATGCGATCGAATAGATCCTCGCACGTGCGCGGTATCAGTCCCGGATCTTGGGGGGTGCCCATCATGGTGTAGCTCTTGCCCGCGCCCGTTTGGCCGTAGGCGAAGATGCAGGTGTGATAGCCGTCGAAGTTGTGGTCGAGGAACTCTTCGCCCAGACTGTTGTAGACGTCTTCCTGTCCGGAGAAGTGGTCATCTTTAGGGGAATGGCTCCAGAAGCAGCGATCAAAGGCGAATTTCCGCTCCGTCGCCGTCGTCTTGCTGTTGTTGCTTTGTTGCTGTTGCTGTAGTTGGTGGTGATGGTCATTTGGAGATTGCAAGGTCGTCACTTGCGAGACTGGATCCATGGAAACGAGGCATTTTGCACCTTGGTCGATTTCTTTTTTGCCATGTCATCTCTGTTAGTCATGGTGAAGCTTCGATTCTCCGTTGATTCTCAGGAGAATAGAAATATACGTAGCAGAGGAACAAGGGGGACAAGAAAACGCACCCCTCTGTAGAAAGCCACGAACGCGGACGACGACGCGAACATTCGCTCCCCTATCCATACTGGCGTGGGCATCTCGAGAACGAAGCGAAGGTGTAGAAGCAGAAGACGATGTCATTTCCTCTCTTCCAATCTGTTTCTCTCTCACTCTAGAGTCGGACGGAGTTGTTTGAGGACTGGAATGCAAGAGGCCATTCCTTTGTGTGCAATGTTTACTTACCTTGGGTACTATGTACTACCTCCTAAATCTACAGGCTACAATATCTTTGCCAGCTCACTCGGTTGCTAGGGGCGACGCTGAGACTGAGAGTGATGGGGGAGGAAAGGAAAAAAAAAGTATGGTTCGCTTATATCAGCCAGTGCTATGGGGGACACAGTATGCGTACAGTATGTACATACACATGTACAGCGTAGCTCGCTCTCCAGCACGCGGCACGTCACACGATATCTAGGCAGAGACAGTGTGAGAGCTGTTGGGGAAACGCGACCGGACACGGTGCGCGCTGACTGATAGCTGCAGCCCGCACCTAAGTTTACACCAGTACTCGTTTACACCCAGCTTCTTACGGATACTCAGCTTCACGCCCAGCTTCACGCTTCAATCACACGCATATCACAGACGTAAAAGGCATACAGATAATCTGTTGTAAACGCTGTACGGACATATGTATGTATATAAATATCAGCCATCTGCTTATGCATATTCTCTCTATTTAAAATTTAACAAATTAAATTTCATGTAGAAAAAGCTACGGCGAGAAACACGTCTGGTCAAAGAAATGTACATTTAAAAAGTGCAGAAACACAGCAAAGCAACAAGTATCAATCCACAGCTACGACGAAAACGCGCTTCCGGCTCCGCTCCCAATCAATTTGCCTTTCTTTCCCTTGTCACTCGCTCTTCTCTCTCTCCTCTGCTTTCCCCCCACTCTTTTACGCGTTCTTCTCTCAGCACAGCGCAGACAGATGGACGGACGTGTTCCTTCCTCTCTTCTCTCCTTTCCTTCCCTTCTCCTTTGCTCTCTCATAATCACTCCTCCACTCATCTCTCATCTCGTACCTGCCTGCCTATATGTACAGTACATGATGTATATAGGGTAGCTTGACTAGTCGCGCGCATAGGAAACAGTAGCTCCTCTCCTCTTTCCCATCTCCCTCTCATGCTCCTTCCTCTGTTGTAACTCCATCTTGTACCCGTATCTCATTCTCTCTCTCTCTCTCTCTCTCTCTCTCTTCCCTCTCCTCTCCTCTCCTAGCAATTCCAACGCTGTAAATACCTGCCCTAACCGGATTTTTCCAACCGCCGACTACTGCTACTGCTACTTCCGCTATAGCTATAGCTCCTCATCCTGCTACTGCTGCCTTGTAGACGCGCCTCGCCTGATCTAGGATTCCCACCTTCTCCTCCTCCTCCTCCTCCTTTTTTATCCCCTTTATTTCATTTTATTTTTTATTATTTTTTATCAAGTTAGTCCTTTAAATTTTTTTCCCGCCCAAAAAAAGACCAACCTCCTCTTTTTTTTATTTGCCCTTTTTTTCACTCTCTTTTTAATTTTTCGGTTTATTTATTTTTATTTTCCCCCTCCCCTTTTTCCTTTTTACTCACCTATTTTTTCTCTCCCCTTCCTTCCCTTCTCTTTTTTTTTCCCTTTTTTTTTTCCCTTTCACAACAAGCATCTCAGGAAAGAACGAAGGAAAAAAAATCTCACCTCCTTGTTTCCTTCTCTCCTCTTCTATAGGATTTTTTCCTCCTCATTTTCTCTCTCTCTCTCCTCTCTCTCTCTTCGCTCTATCGCTTCCCTGTGAAGCTTTCAGGAAGAGAAAAAAAGAAATCACACATCCATACACTTCACATACAAACAACACTTCGCAAACAATAAAAAAAACACACACGCAGAAATGGCGCGCACCAAGGAAGAAGCTTCAGGCGACGCGGCGACGCCGGCGACGACGCCCAGAGGAAGAGGTCGCCCCGCCGGTAGCGGTAGAGGTGGAGGTGTCAAAAAGGCCGCTTCCACCGGCAGGCCCAGAGGCCGACCCAAGAGCGACAATCCAAAGTCGGAATCCAAGACCAAGCCCTACGTTCCCACCGGTCGGCCTCGTGGCAGACCCAAGGGAAGCGGGAAGAAGGGCGGCTCTAACAGCGCCAACAACAACGCCGCCAACTCGACCAGCGCCAACAACGTCGCCACTCCTAAATCTGCCGGCACGGGCAAGAGAGGTCGTCCTCGCAAGTCGGACGCCTCCGCCGCCGCCGTCGCCGTTGATGTCCCCAAGCCTGCCAAGGGAAAGAGAGGTCGTCCTGCCAAGAAGTCGTTGGACCCTCAGCCGATTCAGACTGATTTCGATCCTGAGGAATACGAAGAGGATGAAGGAGATGTCGATGTCGACGCCGAAGCTGATTTGCCGTCGGACAATGCCGAGGGTGAGTCTCGAGCTGACTGAAGAGAGAGAAAAAAAATATCTACGCACAAAAAACCACCAACACAACAGAGCGAACCTGGTGTTTTTTTTTTCTTGCCTCTTCCCCCTCCCCCCTTTCCCACCCTCCCCCTCCCCCTTTCCTCTTCTTTCCTCTCGCTTACATCTCTCTTCCTCTTCCTCTTCCAGACTCTATTCGACAACCCCCCATCATCGATGAGGATCATCTCGCCGTCGAGTCCGGAGAGGTCGGTCCATCACGCTCGCCTTGGGTCGACGGTATCAAGAACATGTTTGGCTGATCCTTTCTGGAGTTTTTCCTCTTCCCTTTTTCCACAGGAGTCTGATATGCTCGCCTGATGATGACGGGAGACTTGGATAGGGTCTGAGAGAGACGGGCGGAACAGCGAGAGCGAAAGCGCGCTCGCGAGAGAGGGAGACAGGAAACCGAGGAAGGGGGGGGGGGGGGGAGACGAGGGACAGAGAGAGAGAGAGCGCGACAAAAGGGGAGAAGGAGTCTTCGATGAGCGACACTTTGTCCCCCCCCAATTGTCGAGAGCGAATTTAGTCTTCTAGTCTTGAAATCCGGGACGGTTCATGATCATGACCTTTCCCGCTACTCCTTTTCTTATTCGCCCAAAAAGAGAGAGTGAGAAAAAGCAGTGTACACTATCAATTGATCTCGTTCTCCGATCATCCATCTGCATGTGTACATACCTCTTCATACCAACTTTCCCCTACCTACCTACCAAATGGGTACCTACCTCCTGGGTACCTACCTCTGAAAGCCCCCTCCAGTCCCGAAACTCGTCCTCAAGATGCTCCTTGAGGCTCTTGAAGCGGTTGCCGAAATTGCGGCCGCACCGCCAGCAGACGAGGTCGCTACGGAGCAGCCTCCCCCTGGCGGCGCGCCGCTCGGCAGAGAGGGGCAGGTCCTGCAGGCGGACGAAGAAGTCGGTGTTGAAGGAGTTGTAGTGCTTGCGGTGGCGGAGGGAGGGCGAGTGCATGTCGCGCGATAGGACGTGGACGTGGAGGTGGGCCATGCTCGGGTTCGTGTGGATGCCTGTCATGACCTCTGAGGACCAATCTCGAGCTGTTGACGAGTCTTTCTGTCTTTTTATTTCTGTCTCTTCTGTTGTGTCTTCATCTTTTTCTTCTTCTTTTCTCTCGTCGTCGTCATCGTCGATGGAGGCGGAAGAGCCGGCGAGAACCCTCCGCAACTCCATCGCCACCAACGCCACCAACCTAGGCAACTCCGTCGCAAAAGCCTGCCTGACGACCGGGTCGGCCAGCGCGTCGAGCGGATGACGCATCGCGAGCTTCCGATCGCGGGGGAGGAGCAGCGCGTGGACCGTCGACTTCGGGTACCGGTCGCGGAGGGCGACGAAGGAGTCTGTGTGGTAGATTATCACCGAGGCCGGGTGCGACGCTGGGTCGTCGAGGTAGGCGCCCAGACCCATCCGACCCGTGTCCGGGGGGTGGTTTGGCATGGCGTGGGAAAACGAAGAGTCGGAGGACGATGACGACGGGGAAGACGATGATGACGAGAAAGACGATGATGACGAGAAAGACGATGACGACGAGAAAGACGATGACGACGAGAAGCGACGACGACGAGACAGACGAGGAGGACAGAGGAAAAGAAGAGGGAAAAGGTTTAGTAAGCAACCCGTCCCTCTTCCGCTTCCTCTCCTACTCCTCCTCCTCTTCACCCCCTCAAGCGTCCATGCCATTCCGACCAACGAGCCTCCTCACCATGCGAATCACCTCGTCGGCGCCTTCAACCTCTTCGCCACGTCTCTCCACCCGCCGAGCCAGAAGCCGATCGAGCAAGCCGCGCAAGCGAGCGACGAGAACGCCGATCCGCGCCCACCCTCTCAGCCGGATCCAGCCGTCGACCACGAGACCTCTGCCGAGCGTGTCGAGCTCGATGGCGCCGCAAAAGAGTAGGAGGCCGTACGCGTTGAGAGCTGTTTTGTTTTTGGTGTGTCCCTCATCCCCTCGTTCGTCTCAATGTCAGAAAGGTGAAGATGATCAAGAGCCGGAGAAGAAAAAGGGGGAAGAGAGAGGGAGGGAGAGAGAGAGAGAGAGAGAGAAAGAAAGGAAAGAAAAGAAAAAGAAAAACCCACGCGTCAAATCCCGTATAAACACCTTGCTCGTCGCCATGATGCCAAAGTACGACACGTACGCGGCGTCCCCCGTAAACGTCTGACAGCCAAACAGTGTGCTGGCCGGATGCACAAACACCCTCCCGTTCTCCTGCGTAAAGAACTTGATCGCCCGCGCCTCCGGATCCAGCTCCACCGCCCCGGACATGCCGCTGGCGTACTTGCGATCCGGGTATTGGATCCGCGCCACCTGAGGCGCAAACGCCGCCGCCACCAGGCCGCGGAGCAGTTGCGGGTCTCGCTCCGCAGTGGGTCTCCGCTCCCGCTCCCGCTCCCGCTCCCGTTCCCGGCTCCACTCCCGGCTCCGTCCTGGCAAGTCGAGACACACCTCCTCCAGCGCCGAGTAAAGCTGGGTCCGCGTCGCCAAAATGTCCCTCAGCGCCTGCTGCGACAGGAAATTCTCCTCGCAAAACGACCGCAGCTGTCGGCCTCCCGACGATATCCTCGTCATCTCCTCCCACGCCTCGACCGCCGCCAGGTCCGTCAGCACGTCGCCGTCTCCTCGCCCCGCCGCGAACTGCATCCTCGCCTCCCGCGCCGCCTCCCGCTTCTCCGGCGGCGGCGTCACAAACGGGCTCCGCGTGCTGAGGATGGCCGCCATCGCCACGCAGTCGTCGCCGCATCCTAGCAGCGCCCCAAGCACCATCAGCTTGCCGCACCGCAGGTCCGCCGGGATCGTCGCCAGCTGCCGCCCTAGCGCCGTCAGCTCCGTCCCGTCCAGGGCGCCCATCCGTCCGAGGAGCCGCAGCGCCCCGTCTACCGCCAATCCCGAAGGCGCCGTCGGGCATCGCTCCAGGAACCCGGCCACGTCTCGCACTCCCATCGCCCGCACCGACAGGCACAGCTGCTCCAGCGGCACCCGGCGGATTTCCGGCTCCGGCCGCTCCGCCATCTGCCGCTCCGTCTGCAGCGTGTAGAGCCTGTAGCATCGGCCCTCCTGCACGCGTCCGGCTCGTCCGCGTCGCTGCTCGCATGCCGCCCGCGACGCCCATCGCTCCTCCAGCCGTCGCATGTTGTTGCTCGCGTCGAAGCTAGTCTCCTTGACCTTTCCGCTGTCGACGACCGCCACCACGTCGTCGATGGTAATGGACGTCTCCGCCACGTTGGTCGCCATCACCACCTTGCGTTTGCCCGCCAAAGGCCGGCCAAACACCCGCTTCTGCTCGCTCGTCTCCAGGGATCCGTGCAGCGCAAACACCTGCAGCGAGCTCGTACCTCGTAGCCGCCCGCACGCCTGGTTGATTTCCGCCACGCCCGGCAGAAATACCAGGATCCCGCCCGTCTCCTTCTCCGCGCTGAGCTCGAGGTCGATGGCTCGTACAGTCTCCGCCAAAAGGTCGTAGTCCATGCGCTGAGCCAACCGCTTCATCGTCCGTTCCACGACCGCGTCGAATGCCTTGCCGTTGCTGTTCTTATCGCTGAGACTCCAGTCGTTGAATCCCCACTCCGACGACGGCCCCCTATCGTCATATGCCATCGCCTCACCGTCGAGTCCGCTCATCCTCAACACGTAGTCCAGGTAGTACTCTTCCACCGGAAACGTCCTGCCGGCAATCTCCACCAACCCGACGCTCAAACCCTCCGACGCAAAGTAATGCCTGAACGAAGCAGCATCCAAAGTCGCCGACATGAGCACCAGCTTCGGCCCGCCGCCTTCGCGTAGAACCTCGCGCATCAGCGTCAGGAGGAAATCCGTATCCAGGCTCCTCTCGTGCACCTCGTCGATGACGACGTGGCTGACGTCCGCCAACGACGCCGCCACGTCCTCCATCCGCCCGCCCGACGTCTGCAGCCGTCTGAGCAGGACGCCCGTAGTCACAAACGTGATCCGCGTCCTCTCCGACCGTCGAGCCTCGCCCCGGATGGCGTAGCCCACCTCGTCGCCCACGCGCGAGCACCGCTCCTCCGCCACCCGATCTGCCAGCCCCAACGCAGAGATCCGCCGCGGTTGCGTCACCATCATGTTGACCTGTTCGCCAAGGCCCCTCTCGTAAAGGTCATCGAGGATAAACTGTACCGACTGCGTCGACTTGCCCGAGCCCGTCTCTCCGCTGATAATCGTCACGTCATTCTCCTCCACCGTCCGAACGATGCAGTCGCACATCCGCCACGCCGGCAGCCGTCGCCGCTTTGACTCCATGTCCTTCCACGTCGCCTGCTGCTGCCGTTGGAGCCACGCCTCCCTGCTGCGCGCGTCCGCCGTCCACGAGATCCTTCTTCGTGTCGCAGGCTGCGCGCGACCCGCCGAATCCTTCTTCGCCGTCGGCGCCTTGGGTCGGCTATCGGATGCGGATGATGCCACGGCGGAAATGTCTACGAGCTTTCCTGGGTCGTCGATGATGCCGTTGATGTGCCGCTGAACCCAGTCGGTAACCAGATACATCTTCAGGGGCTCGTCTCGTAGCGACTGCGCCGAGTACTCCAACGCCTTCCGTATGATGCTGAGCTTGATGTATGACGGTAGCTTGCCGGTGACAGCAAGGACCAGGTCATCGGGATATGTCGTAGGCCGCCGGATCCGTAGATGCGTCTCGACCTCGGTTTTGCCCGCGTCCTGCACCGACTCTAGCCGTACGCGGATCGCATGGTCGTCATCGCGACACAGGCTGTCGCCATACATGGCCTCGAGGCTCGCTACCTCCTCCTCCCACTGCTCGTCGGGGCCTCCCATGTCGAGAAACTCCTCGCCCGACGGCGCAGGCGCCGGGAAGAGCATCGCCTGCAGGGCCTCGGCTGCCTTGCCCTCGTCTCCGCCGTTGTCGTCGAGTACGCGGGCGCAGAGCTCGGGCGCGTATCCCGTCTCCGAGAGCAACTTGATGATGCCCTCCCTCCTCAGATTGGTCGCGCCCACAGACACGCCGGCCGCATAGTTCTCGGGGAAAGCCCAGCGCGGTAAATCGTCCTCTGGCACGTGGATAAGCAACCATTCCAGCGTCTCCTCGCGATCCTTGCAGTATTCCACCGCCTCGGCCACGTGGCTACGTCGAAAACCGATCTTGGACAGGTCGTCGACGACGCTGTTCTTCTGCTCGCTAGACATGCGAACACCATGCGGGTTCCACGAGATCATGCCCTGCCGCAGCAAGGCCTCGAGCTGAATTCTCGTCTGCCGACCCATCTCGACCTTGGGTGCCGTCATCCAGCCCTTCATGGCATTGGGGCCCGCACCCGCGCTGTTAAGGAGCGCCAGCCCCGACGCCCCTGGCATCCCCTTGGCCTTGGCCTTGGCCGCCTCGACCTCCCTCCTCTTCTTCTCCGCTGCCGCTTTCGACTCCTGCCGCTCCAGCAGCGTCTTGAACGGGTCGGCATCGTACATCCACGCTTTCCCCTCCTTTGCATCCTGCGCCTTGAGCGCCTGAAACTCCTTCCACAGCGCCTTGTGGTCCGGAGGCAGTACCGTGTGCTTGTTCTGCATGTTGCACACCCGGAAAAGAGCGTACGTCGCCGCCGCGTGTTTGGCCTCGAGCGCCGTCTCCCTCAGCAGGAGGTGCTTGTGGCTGGCGGGGATCTTGAAGGGTTCCAGTCGCGTGAGCTGCTGCGTCTTGGCGTCTCGCGCGCTGAGCGTCACCCACACAGAGAAGCCGTCGGCCGTCTTGCGCGTGTCGTAATCGGGCTTTTCCCACCGCTGCCTCTGACAATGCTCGCTCAGCAGGTTGACGGGGAGCTTGCCGGTCCAGGAGGATCCCCCGATGATTTGCTTGACCGTCGGTTTCGGGGGGGGAACGGCTGGAGTCGCCGACGCCGCCGCCGCCGGCTCCGTTGTCTTCTGGCCCTTTTTGCCCTTGCCTCCATCCTTGGGTCCTTTGGATGGGCCAGCCGCCGGCTGGTCAGCCTTGTCCTTGGCCTTTTTAACCATGATCTGCTCTGTCGACCGCTGCGGCAGACGAGGTCAGGCAATAGAGGCAAGGTAGGCAGCTAGGAGGTAGTCTCGGAAAAATGAGCCGTCACGTCCAACACACTGTGCGTATCTGATCAAAAACATTGGGAGTATTACAGTGTGTGATGCTAGACTGAAACTGTAGCGACGAGAGTGGCTGACATAAGCATCACATGCTTGCGGCGATAGTTAAAGGGCTACCTATGCACTACTCGGCGAGCTTCATACATGCAGCATGCTTGCACCTTTATAGCAACATCGTCTTGGCCAATCTCGCTCGCATTAAACTAGTGTAGGTGCACAACCACTTGGCTATGCCGTCCGCCACAGCGTCTACTTGAGAGCCTGATGCACTGGCATCGACTGCTGACACGACGCCTTCCTTTCCTCCACTCACAGTTCATCCGCACTTCACTCCGCCCATCCCACGCGAAGTCAGTCGTGACTGGTTGTAGGCATCGTCGGCTAGCTGGCGGTAATGGGCACGTCGCCCTTCAGCTTCTCATGAGCCTCCTTGCTCTATCCTCGTCCACCTTCCAGGCTGGAGCTTTCAAGCTACCATAGGGCCTGCTAATCTTTCAACTTCCTTTGTCTTGCTGCCGCTTCTCTTTGCCGAATCTTGGACAAGAGAGTCTTCGCTGGTGATGTGGCGTGGGGGAAATACAATGCGCAACTTATGTGAAAGCTATTGCGCCATGGTGATGTTGTAAACGGGGAATGGGTTTTGGGCCGGGATGTGTGAGGGGGGGGGGGGATGGTAAGGGGACGAAGAGAAGGACAAGTCGGCGAAATGCCTGTGTACCGCATATACTTTGGCATCTGTCGGCATCACGGCCATCCTGTTGGGGCATCCATCGCCTTCGAGGGTGAACTGCGTCTCAATTCTCACATATCCATTGAATCGCCGCCGTTTTCAAAGCTGAAGCCGCCAGCCTGAGCGGGGCCGTTGGCGCCGAATCCGAATGTGCCATTGGCTCCAGTCGGCTGGGCCATGCCTTCGTCGTTCTCGGCGTCGTCGGAGAAGTACTTTTCGATGATGTGATACGACTTGACGTATATTTCCTCGTTGGCGTTGTTTTGGCACTCGTGAATCTTCTCCATGCCACCGCATTCTTCGATAAAGAGGGCATAGCGATTGATGGAGTCGGCACCCTCGCCGGCCGACTGCTTATCGAGGTCACCGATCTTAAGAATGTTCTCAAGACCGTCAAGTGCCACCTGAATAATTTTGTTGTCCGGGCACGAGAGAAGATCGCAAAGGGGTTTAATGCAGCCCTGAGACACGAGATACCGAATCTGCTCAGGTTTCTGCAGACCACCCGAGGTGGCGTTGCTGATGGCCCAGCAAGCCTCCTTACGCGTCTTAAGGTCGCCATTCTGGAGCAGATGAATGAGGGGTGGAATGATGTTGGCGTCAATAACCGCTTGGATCTGGGACGAGTTCCCGGCCGTGATGTTGGAAATCGTCCAGCACGCTTCCTTGCGAATGCCATCCTTGGTAGAGCTAAGAAGGGCCAAGAGACAGGACAGAGCGCCGCAGTTGATGATGACCTGGGTCTGAACGTCGTCACCAGTGACAATGTTACCGACGGATCGCAGAGCTGGCGTCTGAACCGATGTTGAGGCATGCATCAGCAGCTCCACGAGCCGACGCGGGATGCCGGCCTCGATGACGGCCTGAATCTTGTCGTTGGAGCCATCAGACAAGTAAGAAATGGCCCAGCAGGCGTCGATCAAAACCTCGTCGTCTAGCGAATAGACCAACTTGGACAAAACCGGAAGAGCAGGTGCGATCTGCAATGATTGAGGCTTTGTTAGACGGGCCAAGGCGGCCACAAATGAGTTAGAGCTGGGACTAACCGTATTCCAGTCGGGTTGTGGCGTTTTACCACGGCAAAAATTGCTCAAAGTCCAGGTAGCATTGCGAAGCATGCTCAATTTGCGGCTGTCCCCGAGGAGGTTAAGCAAAGGCTTCAGCGCACCACAACTGAGGACATAGTCTCGACAATGCGGGCTATCGCCGGCTATGTTACCTAGAGCCCAGACAGCCTGTTCCCGCACGTCGGGCTCTTGGCTACCAAGAAGCTCGACGAAAATGGGCACCGCACCAGCTTCGATGACCACTTGAGTCTGCGTAGCCGATCCGGAAGCAATGTTGGTCAGAGCCCAAGCAGCCTCGAACTGAACGAGAGTGTGAGGAGATCGCAAAAATTCCACAAAGCGGCTGACAACGCCCGTTTTAATGACTTCTTCGATGGGAGGGTTCCGCTCCTTGGACAGCAGTTTGCGGAACTTAGTCGTGGCTTGAATCTGCAGATCGATCTGATCAGAGAAGACGCCTTGGACCATCTGAGGCAGGTCCTCGTTCAACTAGAAAAATATACGCGTTAGCTGATGTCATGAAAGCTACGAGGAAAGAGGTCGGAGAAATAGCCAGTGCAGGTGTGTGGAGACAGGCAGCCCACAGATGAACAAGGGTGGAAACGGTGGTTGTTTTTTTCCCTCGCGGAAAAAAAAACCACGAAGACGGGAGACAAGGAAATTTGACACGACATACCTGGGACTCCGTAGGGGCCGACTCATCGTCGCTGTCGGGAGCGGCGCCGAGCGACGCTCCCGGACGATTCTCACCGGTGCCGATGCCGCGTCGTTTGGCCAAATTCTCTTCACGCTTCGCCTTGCGAATCTCAACTTGCTGTTCCTCGCGACGACGACGCAGTTCCTCAGGCTTGAAGGCATTCTTCGCCTTGAACTGCGTCCGGCGATGCTCGGGAATGTATCGCTCTGCCATGATTTGTCGGTTTCTTTTAGGTTGTGTTTTGGGCTTGCAGCAGTAGCGCTTGTGCCGGGGGGGAGGATTTTTGGCTGACGAGGACTCGCAACCCCCGAACCAGGAGCCAGTTAAGGATGAAACGGCAGCGATGCGATGTCTGCGGCGGCTTGACGATGACAGTTTTGACAGACTGCCCAGGGCGCTGATGCTAAGCGATGGGAGAGAGGAGAGGGGAAACACAGAAGGCGTTGGGAAAGGGGGGGGGGGTGGAAAGCCTGTGAAGAAAATCACCTGCTGCGTTGCTGGAGTGGCAGAGAAGTCGCGAGGGCCCAGGGGGGGGGGGGTCAAGGCCTTTTTCTTGCCTGAGGCACCAAGTGCGGGCAAACAAACTTCGAACGGACGGACTGTGAAGGAGGGGCAGTGCCTAAGCTAAGTAAGCTACCTGCATATTGCATGAAATCAGCATATTCTCGCACGTACCACCTGTTAGGGGCACCTTTCAAACTTGAGTTTCCTCATTCACGTGTGCAATCACGTGTATACGCGTCATAAGCTTCCCCCTCTCAACGCGTGACTCGACGCGTGGTGCAACGCCCATCTTCTCCAATATGTCGCTGCCCTCGCGCTACGTCTCTGCACGAGACATTTTGGACGGCAAACGGATCAAGGGCACCAAAGTCAACGTCGTCGGACTGGTACTAGATGTGAGGGACCCGATCCCCACAAAGGGCGCTGGTAAGGAGGGCTTGGATCGCACTTGTTGCTTCTGCGCAGGCTGATATTTGTATGGGATAGACTGGAAATGCGAATACCGTCTGTACGACCAATCCTTGGAGGATGGCGTCGACTCCCTTACCCTCACCGTTTTTCGACCCAAGGACCAAATGCCGGCAGACGCTAGTCTTGGCGATGTCATTGCCGTCTTCGGTGCCAAGGTTCAATGTCGCTACGGAGACATATCCTTGATCTCCAATCACACGACCGTGTTACACATATACGATCACAGCAAGATTCCCGAACCTCCGCTGGACGCCCTCATCGCCCTGCAGCCATCAATAACGAGGGCGGCACGTGCCCCAACCCCCGAGGAAGCCCTGTTCGTCTCTGTTATGTACAAGGCCATCAACCGGGACAGGCTTCCGTCGCGAGCCGACTTTGAAGCTCAAAAGGCCCAATCCGTCAACATCAAGAACAAGTTCTCCGAGCTCAAGAACGTTCGCGAAGGCATATACGTCGATGTCCTGGTACAAATCGTCAAGGCACCCTACGACGAGTTCGAGAAGTGCTCCATCTGGGTATCAGACTATACCGAGAACGACCTCTTCTACAACATCGCCTTCTCAGGCGAAGAGTCGGATGAGACGAGACCGTACGGAAAGCGAAGTATGCAAATCACATGCTTCGAACCCCATGCCTCGTTTCTGCGCGACGAACAGCTGCCCGTCGGGACGTGGATCTACGTGCGGAATCTGCATATCAGGCTTGGTCACAACGGATCAAATCTTGAGGGAAATCTACACGGAGACGAAAAGAATTTGGCCAAGGTCAACATCGAGCCGCTCGTCGTCAACCAGGACTCAGCCTCCAACAATCCGCAGCTCAAGGCTGCACTTCGCCACAAGCTATACTACAAGAAGGATAAGAAGGCACAGCGACGGGAAATCAACGAGGCAGCAGCAGCTGGGCAGAAACGAAAGGCACAGACGGAACAGAGCACGGCTCAGAAGCCGAACAGACAGCAAAGACGCAAGATCGAACGCGAGAAGAAGCTCAAAGAGACCGAACAAGAAGACGTGTTGGACACCCTGCCAAACCTCAATAAACAAGGTAAGTTTGCCACGCAGTAGAGAGACGAGGAGACTGATCAGACAACAGTGAAATGCGAAAATACTAACAAGGCAGCAAGCTCTCTCTCCGAGATAATGCAACCAGTATTCTACGAAACGACCATCGACGATCAACTCGTGAAGCTGCAACTGCCCTTCGTCAACGCAAATTACCGTACCATCGTGCGGGTCATCAACTTCGAGCCCCCCCAGCTCGAGCGATTCGCCCGCTCGAGAACAAGATCCGATACGGACTTGCTTCCCGACATAGATCCAGGCTTCGACTCGAACTCAGAGCAAGATGAAGAAGACTCCAACACGGTTTGGGAGTGGTGCTTCTCCTTCGAATTGGAAGAAGTCATCGACAACGACGGACAGCAGCCCCCGAAAACAATGTGGGTTCTCGTCGACAACCACGCCGGACAATGTCTTCTCAACCTCGACGCCGCCGATCTAAGCCACGACGGTCAACTCCTCCAAGACGTGCGTAAACGGCTTTCCATCCTCTGGGGCGAGCGGGGAGACGCCAAGGTTCGCGCTCAGCAAGCCAGGTTACTACGTGACAGCAACGCGCCCCCGAGCGACACCCCCCCCGTTGTGGATCAGGCATTGCCTCCCCCGTTCTCGTGCTGTCTTCGTCAGTATGCCGTCAAGGTCGCCGAGTCAGACGCGCACAAGGCTGACGCGGGCGACGGCATGCGCTGGGAGAGGGTCTTTGGTCTCTTTGGAACCAGGATTTGTCCTAGGTGATGGGGGAGTAGGATGGCTTATCGTAGTATATAGTTTGGCTCTATGATTCATCGAGCGTACCTAGTGTTTAATGACGCGTGAAAGGGGAACAGGGCAGTGCTGAAACGCCCTTCACAGGAGGTCCTCCTTAGCAGACGACTTTGCTTGTGATCTAGTACACACGAGTGTACGCTCAACTCACCACATGGGGAATTCATATATAACAGTGAAGATGAAACAGAAGAATCAAGACAGTAGGCGCTCAAGTCCACAATAGCCGCCCAAAGCACCCCTTACACTCAATCACCAAGGACATCCTCTTCTACAGCGTCACGGCCCGGCGTCTCAACACCACCATCCGACTCTTCATCGACAGGGGGTTCGTCATCCAGCAGCTCCCTACGACGCAGATCCTCACGGGATCCCTCCTCAGGCTCTACGTCCTCGAATATATTATCGTCCTCGTCCGCCACCATCTCCTCGCTGACGACCGGCTTGCGCGTCTTGGCTGGGGCTTTGGTGGCGCCGACGGTCTTCTTGCCCGTTTTGGCTGGAGGCTGCTTCTCGTCGAGGTAGGCTACCACCTCTTTGAAGTTGTTTCCGAGCTTGTTTCGGTTCCGGAGGACGCGTCGACGTAACTTGCCGGCCTGGGAGCCGCGGTTGTCGATGAGGCCGGCCGTCATGGTCAGCACGTACTTGGCCGTCAGTTCGCAGAGGGCCTTCTCCGCCCGGAGCTCGGCAACGTAGCGCTCTTCCTTGGATTGGCCCTCGGCGTCCTCGTCCTCCTCGTCTTCGATATCCTCGTCGTCCGCTATGGGATCTTCGTCTTCCGCCGGCTCGTTGAGCGTCTTATCTTTTTTCGCCTTTTTGGCGTATATTTTCTCCGCGCCGTCGAAGATGGACGTCAGCTCCGGCACAAGCCCCTGTTCGATATTCTCTATCAAGACCCTCAGCTTGTCCGCTTGGGGTGACGCCTCATCTGACTTGCGGCCCGAGTCATGCAGCTGTCGACGCAGCGTAGCGAAAGTGAGGTGAAGATCGCATAAGCTTCCCGTGGCGAAGAGTCGCAGTTGGTCGACGGCTGCGCGCGATGAAAACGTCTCGATTAGATGCCTTCGGTATGACTGGCGCAACCCCGAGAGAATATCGAGCTCGGCGTCGGAGATGCTCGTACCGGCAGTGAGCAGTTGCGACAAGGCCCGGGTCTTCCACATGAAGTAGAACTGGCACGCCTTGATGGCATAAGAAACCACCTCGTCCTCGAGGTCGTCAATGTCGTCCTCTTGCGGCTCATACTTGCCGCGATGCACTATCTCGACCAGTATATCGATGACAGGGCTCTGAGACTCTTCCGACCTTGGCGTAGCCTCGAAAGAGTCGATACAGTTGGAGATGCTGGCCAGCTTGCTAATCTTGATGAGCGTCGTCGACAGCTCGCGGAGGGGCGTCTCCGCCAGATTACCGCGGATCGAGAGCTGGCACGTATTGTCGAAATTGCGCAAAGCGTTGATGACGTTCTCCCAGAGTAAAGACAGCTTGCTGTCGGTCAGCTCCTCCAGCTCTTGGCACTCGCGCGCATGCAGGAGAGCGGTGGTGGCCTCGAACAAGACCCTCTTGTCGTCGTGTCGGCTGAACTGCGTGCTGATCTCGTCGAGGAGCTTCTCGTACTTTGATGCGTCTTGCCGCAGCTGCTGGAAGCTATCAAGGTTGAGGGAGTGCTCCATCCGCAGGACGATAGCTGCCGTCTCCGGCTCGGCGCCGAATTTATTGAGCAGTTTGGGAATCACCGTCGTGAGCTCGAGTGCAGCGTCCTCGTTGGCCTCGGCTGCCTCGGCACGATGTCCTTTTTTCTTGCTCCGGTCGTGCTCGCCGGCCTGCGCAAGGCTCAGTCGGATGGCGGAGCTCAGCACATCAAGCAATATTGACTCCTCTTCGGACGTCGGGGCGACTACTCTCTTAAACGAGTCACTGTCGGCCGATCGAGACTTGCTCGACTTGGACTTGGTGCTGGTGCTGTGGTCGAAAAGCAGGTATCCGGCGAGCAGCTCCCACGACTTTACCTCTGGCAGCTTTTCGTACAACACCTGAGCCGCTAGAGAGATTCTCGTGTCCGGGACGGTCGCCTCCAGTAGTTCAGCAGCGGCGTCCAGGTCGAGAGCCAGGCCGCTGTGCTGTTGGGCCTCTTCGATCTGGGCGTCGTATACGGCGAGAGACTCGGCAAGACACTTGATATTGACCCATTCCTTGCGCGGTGACTCAAAGTCATCTTCGTCGACATCGTCGAGTTCTTCCAGGGCCTCGGCGCCGCCAATCTCGTCCAGCTTGCCTTGTTGGACGTCCTGCAGGCAGGCGACGAAGAAGCCGACGACAGCCTTGCGGATCCTCGGCTCCGTGTCGTAGATGAGCTTGCCAATAGCGTCGATCTCGTTGGGCTCGAGTAAGGCGGCGGCGCGCAACGCGTCGATAACAGAGATAGCGGCAACTCTGACGGAGACGTCAATGTCGAGAGTGGCCATTTCTATCAGCCTCGGCCGGAAGCGGTCGATGAAGTGACCGAGCTGCTGCGCGTCGCGTTTGAAGACGCGCAGAAGCTGCTTCAACACCTCATGGCGGGTGGCCGCGTGCATGTCCGAGAGCATCCAGCCGAGATAGCGCAGGTAGCCCGGCTCCATGAAGACGGTGGGGAGGTGCCAGATCCAGGATCCCAGGGCCTCAACACACTCGGTTCGGATCTTTGCGTCGACGTCGCGGTAGCGGTGCACAAAGACGGTGTCGAAGAAGGACTGGATCGACTCGCTGCACGTCTTGCGGTAGCCATTAGCCTCGGTTAGGCCGCGCTGGATTTCGGCAGCTTTGGACTTGTTTTTGCCCTTTTTGGCAGCCTGGGACTGCTGCTCGATCGTGGCTATCCGTCGGTCGAGCACGCCGGCCACGTCGATCAGACCCGACTGCACGGCGAGGGCAATCGTCGTCGCCGTGTGGCGGAAGGGCCGCAGGGAGGATGAGGACATGCTGGAAAGCCAGGCATGCAGGTTATTCATCAGGTCTGGATCCTTGTAAAGCACGTCGGTTTCGTGAAGGAGATGGACGAGTTGCTGAAGAAAGGAGACGAGCAGTTCGCGAAAGGACTTGGTGGTTTTGGACTTGGCAACCAGGGGATAGTCTGTGATTTGTTGCTACAGAACGTCAGTATTTTGGCGGCTCTTGAATAAATGAGAATTAGTAGGGGGAGGCACCTCTTGATGAACACTCTGCAGGTCCACCAATCTGTTGGGTATGTTTTCCGGATCGCGAATATCATCCGTCGTCACCTCGAGGTCACATCCCGCGCACTGGAGTATGCAGTTGACCAGATCCGCCATGGCTTCCGCGTCATCGTGTTTATACTTGTCGAGCCAGGCCTGCGCAATGGCGTCAGGAGCATCGCCAGAGCCGAAAATGTCGGCTGCGACTTTGGTGAGCTTCGCATGGAGCGCGAGGCGTCAGGCAGCTTGCACATACCAAAGAGGCCGCTGCCACTGCCGGCATCGATGCGCACCACCTTTTTCGGCCTACTAGGAATCCTTGCGATATGACTCGAGCCGTTGATCTTGGGCTTCTTAGTCGACGGCTTCTTGGGGCGGGCGCTGCGAGACGATTTGCGCCATCTGGGCGGGGGATGATCGGCATCACTGGCGGCATCGGGCTCGTCGCTCGACTCTTGTTCCGAGCCAGGCTCGTCATCGGCTTCGTCATCGTCGGCGTCGGCTTCGTTGTCGTCTCTCTTTCTCTTGGGCGCGAACTTGGCCGGGGGTCGCACGACGCGTCCGGATCGACGACGCGCTATCGTCTCCGTCTCGGGGCTTGCGCTCGGGCTACCGTCCATGATGGTGATGTTTTGCCCCTGTTCTGTTGCGTCGATGTGAAGGTAAGGACGTTCTCAGCTGAAGGCAGGAAAAAAAGGGGGGCCGGGAGAAGGACTCGAGGTCCGACGCGAGAAGTGGTTCGCGATATGGATGTTTCTGGCGCGCGTCTGGAAGTGAAGTGGTGATGGGGTAAAAAAGGATTAAGTAATCATCAATAGACAGTCAGCTACCCTGTGGGGCGTGCTGACTCAACCCATGCTCGTGACCCGACCAATACTGGCCAGCCACTCAGCCTCTTCAACGACAATAGCCGCCTAGACGCTGATGAAACAGTCTAACGCTGCCATGCCATTTCTCTTACGCAACGCGGCCCGCGTGACTGGCAACCTGTCAAGATATGGCACGCCCGAAAGCTGAGGATCGTCGGCCCTCTTTCCGTCCACTGACTCCTACGCTGGCGTCATGACGATCCAGGTCGCCTCCCACCCCTTTCCCAGGTCCACGTCGTCGCCCGGCGAGGGCAAGCTCGTCGCCAAGCTGCTGCCTGGCGGCGGATCAGGGCTCGAGACTATACTCTACCAGTATCCGCTGAAGCTCATCTCGCCCTCTGCCCCCTCGGCCGCACAGAAGAGCGTCCTCGTCTTTCTCCTGTCGTACGGCGGCGGTCTGGTCGCCGGCGATGCCGTGAATCTGTCTATCCATGTCCGACCTGGCGCCAGCTTGAGTCTTGTCACCCAAGGCCATACCAAGATTTTCAAGTGCCCGTCCGCCGATGTCGTAACCAGTCAGTCGATGCGCATACGCATGGACCGGGACTCGGCTGTGTGTCTGCTCCCCGATCCGGTTCAGCCTTTCGAGGACAGTGTCTATGTTCAGACGCAGGTATTCGAGCTTGAGAAACGATGCTCGCTGTGCCTCTTGGACTGGGTCACCGCTGGACGGACCGCACGCGGGGAGAAGTGGAGCTTTGTCAAGTGGACAGGTCGAAATGAAGTCTGGCTGCGCGGCGCGACGCCACGTCTCTTGGTCAGAGACACCATCGTTCTCTCCGCCGACGGCAGCAGCGCCGTTGATCAGTCGCTCAGCGAAACCATGAGCTCAATGACCATCTTCGGCTCTCTCATTCTCCGCGGCGCCATGCTGGAACCACTCGCCAAGTTTTTCCTTACCGAATTCGACCAGCTGCCCCGTCTTGGGGCGCGAGACTTTCGGACTAAGGAGGAACGGGAGCAAGAAGCCCAGACCATGTCCAGCTTTGAGCGCTGGAGGTCGCGCAGAGTTGAGAGCGAGAAAGCTCAGGGTTTACTATGGACGGCGGCGCGAGTGAGGGGATGTGTAGTCGTCAAGTTCGCTGCGCCCACCGTAGAGGCTGGCAGAGAATGGATTGGATCCATGCTGGTCAAAGAGGGAACCATAGACACTTGCTTCGGTCAAGATGCTTTGATGTGTGTAAGGTAGCTGTGCGATGTCCTCATGTATGTATGTATGTAGGACAGAGTCAGACAAGAGAAATGAATAATGGTTTCTCTTGATCTGAGAACTGGTAGAAGCCATGTTGTTGTCATTGACGCTCAACAGCTGAATAACTTTCTTTGGAGTCGCGTATCTATCAGCAGGTCTAAGGTCCGTGTCTCTCCAGTCAATGTCTCTGGAGCTTGCAGAAGGTTGAGAAGGGCATTCTTCAAGCCCTTCTGGCACATAAACCTCCATAGTCCGTAGAAACCGTCTTTCAAGGTGCCACGCATGGGATTGTCAGATGCCGAAATTCTCCGCCTTAAAGGGCGCTAGGTAGGAACCCTAAGCATCGCAATCCATAAAAAGCAAGCGGTGAACACAAAAAACACCGGCAGAAAAGAGGCTTTCCTTCCCCGCCAAACCTTCCTAATGGAGGGGCTCAGAGCCTCACAGGTGTGCATTTGCCAGTCGGCAGGCGGGTAGGTGTAAATACATATGGCACTCACTCTTCCTTCACACCATGGTCTCTCACATCTCATCCCATAGAACATCATCATGACTGGTGGAAGAGGAGCAACTCGCGGCGTCGGACGCGGCGGCGCCACATCCGATCGCCAGGAGGCCGCGGCACGAAGCGCAGATACGACAGCAGCAGAGGCAAGCGGCAGCGCAACGACGCATGCGACCGGGCGAGGGTCACGCGGCGCTTCATCTACTGCTACAACAGGCCGCTTTCGTCCCAAGGCTAGACGTAGAGATGAGGCCGACAGAGACGAGCTAGCCAGGAGAGAGGCGCAGAAGGACAATGAGAAAGCAGCAGAAGAACGGCGGGCACGCGGACGGGCGCGCTTCCGAAGCAAGAAAACTCGCGGTGATGTGATGGGGAGTAGGGGCAGGGGCATCAGCACTGCCAGTGGGCCTTTTTCTGGAGGACCCTTCGGAGGTAACAGCTCGACGATCAGGACATCAAGAATGATGGGCTGACCGGTTCCGAGCAGCCTCTTCGGGTGCTGGCGGCTTTAGGAGTGGCGGCGGCAACTTCAATATTGGAGGGGGAGGGGGGAGTGGTGGTGGAGGAGGTGGAGGAGGAAGCAGTGGCATGGGAAGATCCAGCAAATCCGACATTGATGGCTTCGGAGCATCAGCGGACGGCTCCGATGCTATGCGCGAGACACGCATCAACGCTGACAAGCTATACGTCATGACAACAAACGAAGAGTTAGACAGCGAGGACGAAGCATTGCGCGCCGCTCTTCACTCGAGATACCAAGGCATCCCGCTACCGATGGGCATCTACCGACGCGAGAAAAATGACACGGCCGCCGCCACATCCGAGCTCGAAGCTGCCAAAAGAGCCCAGACCGTCGACTCTAAGGAAGAAGAAAGTCTATGGGCCGATGGTGATGATCATCGTCCGACTTATGTCCAACCTGTCGAGAGCGGCGACTGGGATGTCAAAGTCCAACGAATGCGCATCAAGAAGGAGGATGACGACGACGCTATGAATCTCGACGCTCGTCCTGAACATGAGGAGAAGCCAAAGACGCAGGGGGGGCCGCGTAAAGAGGCATCCATGGATCTCGAAGAGCAAATCATCGCCGCTGACCTGGCTCTTCTCGCTAGCGAACTAGGCGCCTCATCAATCTCAGACTCGGAAACAACCAACAAGGACGGCCGACTCTACCTATTCCAATTCCCACCTTATCTTCCCCCCCTAGAATCATCACCATCATCACCTTCATCACCATCCACAGCAACGGCGACAGCAACACAAGTAAAGACGGAAGAAGGCACCACATCATCAACATCACCATCCGAACCCATCATCTTCGACGCCAAAACCATGCCCCAGGGCGGTCTCCTCGGCACAATGCGCGTCCACCGTTCCGGAAGGACGGAACTAGACTGGGGAAACAACAGCTCACCAACCCTACAGCTCGGTCCCGCCATACCCAGGAACTTCATCACCAACGCCATCATCGTGGAGGAGAACGACGACACCGCCCCTCCTACCACCCAGCAGAAGCAGAAACAGTTTGCAGGTCATAGCTTTGCCATGGGGCCCATCATGGGTCGTTTCATCCTAGCGCCTATCTGGGATTTGGATGATGATTGGTCTGTTGATTCGGACGATCTTCGTGTTGATGGTGAGGGTTCTTGAAGTCTTCCTTTCTGAAGTTTGAGCGGCGTCTCGTGTGATTCATTAGAAGTTTCCTTGTTTTTCTTCAGTAGGGGATGATAAGGGGGAGATGAAAAGGTGAAGCGTTGGCGATGAAGCGGGAGGATCGTGAAAAGCGTTGGAAGCCGTCATGAGAATGAACGCAGCTTTAAATTGTACGCATAACTTCCGTGCAGTGATAATGAAAAGACCATGTTGAAGAATCAAGCACACATTCAACACCGAGACACCTCTCACCGCACGTGGCTGATGCCGTCGATGAAGACAACAACTGTCTCATCGTATAAAACGAGCTCGCGTCAAAGCACGAGCATCAAGTGACAAATAGCCGTGGCATCATTCTTTACTCGTGCCGGGATATGATTACACACTAAACACAAAAGAGCTTCCTCCTCTCCCTTCTATACATCACGCCATACAGTGGCGATGACCAACTCCAACCCTCGTCATCAACCGAACCGATCATCAGCTCGTCATACCAACCTACCGGGGTACGACAAAAGCTCATCATCATCGGTATCTTCTTCGACATCGTCGTCGTCGTCATCGTCGTCGTGGCCGTCATACCCGCCGCCGTTGTCAAAGTTCTCCCCGTCGTCATCTCTGGCCTTGCCCTTATCCGGGCTTTGCGCCTCTAGATCCACGTCGCCGGCGAGTACGCTCGTCAGCAGCGCCGGATGCTTCCACGTCGAGGTCCTTCGGTGATCCTCGATGACGAACGTGTCGCTCCTGGCGTCGCTTAGCGGCCTGCTATCCGTCGGCATCAACTGCCCGGCTCGCATGCTGTCAAAGTTCTCCAGCGACAAGCTGCCATAGTTGGCCGTCATCGTCCTTCCAATCTCGATTTCCTCGCCTTCATCCTCTTCCTCGTAATCGAGGCTTTCGAACGACAGGGTGCCGCTGATGCCGTAGGCTGCCCAGTCCCCCTTCATGGTCGAATTTTTGCGCTCTTGCTTACGCTTCTGGACAGCTTCAAGAGGCGTCAGCTGCGAGTCGTCATTGTTGGCGAAGCTCGGGCGACCGTTCTGGCCAGCGTTGTTGCTCATGATGCCACCGCCGGGGCTATTGAGCGATATCTCGCTGATGTTCATGGCTGGCGCGCCCTGTCCGGTCGGCTTCTTGCCATCTTCTTCCCCGTCGGGGTATGCTGGGACTTGTGTCTTATCATTACCCGTCCGCGATTTAGTGAATTGGGTCGTGAAGCCCTTGATTTTGCAGAAGCGCAGGAGAGGTCGAATGGTTGCCATGCTCGATGCGAAGATGGCTACTCCGGGCTCGATGATGGACCAAATCAGCGTATCCGATGCCGTGTCTGGACCCAAGTTAGACTTCGGAAGGGAATCTCCCCAAGACTTTTTGCGCTGTACTTACAACTCAAGTCGTCCATCTGCTTTAATCCATCCAGAAACCTGAGTCGAACGAGCGTGGCGATGCTGGCGCTGCGAAGAGTCAGCCACCAGGAAAGAAAGAATGCGATAAGGGGCAAAACGATCTTACAAGATACCGAGGCCGAGGATGACGATGACGGTCACTTTGGCCTGTCGGGTCATCTTGACATTCCAGACCATGGGGATGGGGAGGAGGGCCTTTGTCATGGTCAGCCAGGGCCCTGCCACGACCGTAGAAGCAATTTACTCACGTAAAGCCAATCAGACGAGACGGTGAGGACGGTGAGAGCAATGACGGAATCAACAATCCCCTTGGGAGAAGCGCATTCGCCACGCTCGATGCGAAAGTCCCACTGCTTTTGGACCGGGATGCACTGAAAGATGTCCCAGATAAACAGACCGATACTCCAGAGAGTGACGATGGTGAGACTGATCCAGAGAATCCACTTGTAGACGGCCCAGACGTTGCTCAGCCGCAGGAGGAAGATGCCGATACTGAGTTTAACAAACATCATGTTGAGGATATAGATGGTTGTCGCGATTGATTGCCACTGCGAGGGCTTTAGCCATCATCAAGAAGGGCTGACAGCGTAATACGCACCATGAGGGCCGCCACCAGATCGGGAATCGACAGCGCCGCATTGTGTTTCCCCAGTCCCCTTCCGACGCCGGCCAGGACGAAGCAACACGTCAAAGTGAATGTTGCCTATCACAGGATTGTCAGCTTTGCTTCTATCATCAAACTAACGGGTAGAGAGAGCGCCAACCTGCGCCACCAGCATGAACCAATCGTCGATCTGAAAGTTCCTCGTCATATAGCCTCTCGCGTAGGTGCGCAACCCGACAGCTATCCATGTCAGCGGCAAGAAGACGGCGCATACCGCCACCAGGCCGGGCCCATGAGTCTGCTTGACATCGACATTTGGATTGACGAAGTCTGACAGATCCATCTTCACCGACGACGGCCGGAGAGACGAGGACCCCCACGGCGCAAGCAGTTGCGATGCGATCAACGAAGACTTGCAAAGGACCGGCGACAGATGGAGATGCGCACAACAGTAAGTGTGTGAGTGTGTGTGTGTGTGTGAGTGTGTGTGGGTTGACAGTAAGGAACCGGCCCAAGGGGGGAGGGGATGCCGAGAAAGGAATGTCAAAAGGTTAAGGTAACCCGTGGCCCTACTTCTCTTGCTTTGGTCCCCGGACGGCGGTGATGGAATCTAGCTTCGAGGTAGCCAGTGGGTTCAGCGGGGACGGGGTCCTCTAGAAAAGCTCATGGCAAGAAGAAGCTTATCCGAACACCGCCAACGAGCAGGTATGCGGGAGAGCAGGGGGGAGGAGGCAAAGGATGCGAAATGGTCAAAGAGCGAATAGAAGCAATGAAAGTCGACGAGCAAAGCGCATCCTTGCTGGCGGGCGCCGGGCTGCTGCTGACGACGAGGACGCCGGCAGCTCTCACTAGGGCATCAAAGGCACGAAGGCCCTGGTGTAGCGCCCGACGCGTGGCGAGGAAAATAAACTCGAACGCGGGACTGGCGGTCTTTGGCTAGTACATAGCCGGCCAAGGCATACGCGCCGGATACCCTGGCCGGCTGTCAGGATAGAGGAAGCCCGTCCGGCGGCGCCATGCCCGCACAGAATGCTCCGACGGATGCGGCGGATGCGAGTCTAGCGCGAAGAAGACGGTCTCTGATCCGGGGGAGGAAGACAGCAGTTTTATGACGGCTACTTAGCGGCTGTAGGCCCTGTGAACCCCCTTCTCATTGTATCTGCGAAGAACTGAGCTGCACCATCATCATAGACGTGTTGAAGCACGTACTTGAAGAGGGCAATGAATAACGGCTGAGTCGGAGCCGCGCACGGACAATGGGCAGGTATGCGGAAAGCTCTCCATCCTCGGGGTATCGAGGGTTCAACAGGAAGCTCGAGCGTGCCGAAAAGGACAGGGAAACAGTTGTATCCGTTGAATATGCAGAAGGGGATTGGAGTCACGTCGGAATGTGGATTGCATCGGCTCACGTGCTCGGCCCTGCATGACGCGCCTGCCTTTTTTTTTCTTGCAGGGCTTCCTGCGGGCTTCCTGCGGATGATCGACGATGATGTCATGCCTGGTTCTTGGGGTGACAGTGATACCTGAGGCAACAAGAATTTTTCATCCGAGATGGCAATATCGTCTCTTTCCTTCCATATATCCCCCTCCCCGCATGTTCCCCTCTGCGACGATGCTCCCGGAGCCGGACAGCCGGAGCCGAGCCCGGAGCCGAGACCTGACCATGCTCTCACCCCTTCCCTTCGAACACGTTGGGGAAATATGCCTACATACGTACAAAACATGTGCATAACCGTTGCTGAAATGAAACGGGGAAAAGTAAAGAGGGAAAGGTGAATACGAATACGCAGTCAGTTTGGTGGGTAGGAAAGCTAGGAATGCAGAAAAACAGGGTGTGGAAAAGCCAAGAAACGCCTTGCCCTAACCGGTGAGATGGCAATAAAGACTAAAGGTTCCGGAACGATGCAAGGCCCGAGGGCATATCACCACCCTCGCACACAAACAACACGCGCACATACATACATACTTACTACACACGCATATACGCTCGCTCGCTCACACAAGCGCGCCTCACGCAGAGAGATACGAGCTACTACCGACGCGAGATGGAGCCTTCTCCTCCTCCATCTTCCTCTCACACGTGTGACAGCCACCTGCGCCACAAGAGCCACAGCTACGGCTCCCACGCGCTACAGCGGGTCGCCGTCTGGGAGCCAGATTCGCCCCCGCCACCGAACAAGCAGCTCCTCCCGTGGCTCGTGTGCGTTCATTAATTCCCCGTGGTTTTCTTCACTTCCTTCATGGTCGTTTCTGGCTGACGCCAAGTCCGGGGCATGGGAGGGGGGCAAAAGGGATGAAGATACATCCATGGCGGCGCTTGGCGGGACCCATGCATCACGCTGTACGACTTTGAGCCCTCGATCGGGCATCTGAGTAACGATCAGATCCGCGGCTTCGCCAGTATAGATTATCGTCTCTCGCCCCATCCAGATCATCCTCAGGATGCGACGTCGACGCCCGAGGACGAGCTACGAACCGCCCGTCACCCAGACCACCTTGTTGACGTCCGCTCCGCCCTTAGACTGCTCTCGACGGAGCATAGTCTCTTCGCAGACGGCTACATCCTCGTCGGACACAGCGCCGGCGCCACGCTAGCTCTGCAACAACTTCTTCTGCTCGACGATGACATGCCCTCCATTCCCCATCCGCTAGCCATCATCGCCATAGCAGGTATCTACGACCTCGTCGGCCTCAACAGCCGCTTCCAAGGCCAATACACCGACTTCTTGTCCGCCGCCTTCGGCCCTTCCGAGTCCGACTGGCGCGAAGCCTCACCCATCACCCACGTCTCTCGCTGGCCCTCGCGCGCCCCCCCAGCGCTGACCCTCGCCCACTCGCCCCAAGACGCGCTGGTCGACGTCGACGAGATGCGCAATATGGCCGCCCGCCTGGCCGACAACGGCGTCGTCGACGACGTCTGCTTGGTTCCCGACCTCGTTGGCGACCATGATGCGCCGTGGAGGGAGGGAGATCAGATTGCTGCCCTCGTCAGGCGCGTGCTCCGGCGCACGACGACTGAAGATCATATCGCACATCAGCCTTGAATGTTTCCTTTTCTTTTCTCCACTTTCCTTCTTCAAATCATCTGCTCTCTTTGGAACAAAAGCTGTCCTAGCCAGTGCCCCCCTTTGAGACATATCCTCTGCACCCCAAGCAGCGTGTCACCGAATACAACAACATCTTGCAGAACCGACTCGCCTCCATGCGCGTCACCAAAAAAGTAAGAAAATGCAACAAAAAGAAAACATTCTCCAACCCCGCTTCCCCTCATCCATCCGTCCCTCCCCCCCTTTAGAAACCCACGCCCCCGCTTCTCATCAATGCGGCAGATTGATTGATCGAAGCCTCTTCGCTTGAACTATTATGACGTCAATGATCATCTTCCTCACGTGACGCGACCAATCGGCTCACGTATATGCATACTGAGACCCCTGTTGCGGCCTCTCCCGGAAATATCCACGCTAGTGTCAAAGTAGCTTAGCGTGAAGAAGCCAAGTCCGACGTCGTCCGTTCTCGATATAAGAGATGAAACAATAAGAAGAGACCCTCAGGGGATCTTGGAGTATAAGTGACCGATCTCTCTCGCTTCATCACGAACAGGATGCATTGTATATACGTGATATACACACACGTCTGGTGCTCTTTCTCGTCAAACCCCCTCCCCTCCTCCTTTTTTTTTGCCACCATCCACGCCCACCCATCAAGGCCACCTCCCGTCTCACCAGATCGTCGATCAAGGGGGGAGGGGAAGGGGCCGCGCCACTGAAGAGACAATAGAAGAAAAAAAAAAGACAGAAAAAGGAAATAAACACAATAGACAAGCACCAAAGAAACCACACAAATAGAAACCTCGTACTCGAGTTGGTGAGCTTGAAGAGCTGGAAAGAGGAAAGATTCAATGACAGCCAGGAAAAAAAAAGCAGGAATACCTCGCCTCCCACCACCGCCACCGCCGCCTCGACGATCACCATTTCCACCATCTTCCCCCCCTCCCCCCCCTCTCGTCTCCCATTTCCGCACTGGCTTGCACCAACCCGAAAGAGGGTTGGAGACAAGGACAAGACAAGAAGCGGAGGATTCTAAACGTCCTCCGACATCGCCATCTTCCATCCTACCGCACAAACGTAACAACAGGTGCCTCGCAGCCAACTCGTCGATCCTTGGGTAAATCGTTTCCAAGGCTCGTCTTGCACAGTCCCCTTTTTTTGTGTTTTCACCTAAAATCTCCCCAACGTACTTTTTGTCTTCATCATTCATCTCACGCCCACTTCCGTGCTTCAAAGAAGTCGCATCCCTTTCGTCCGTAACTTTTCCACATCCTTAAACACAGACGGCAGAAGAGGTAAGTCGCAGGAAAGAGGCGTAAGGAAAAGCTGGCACACACAAGCCGCCGTCGTGCCAACATCGCTTATCGCCGCACAAAACAAGGGAATGTGGTAGCCCCATGAGGGCAGGCGATTACATCGTCCAAAGATCATGAGAGCTTCCATCCGGAACTCATGTAACAGAGACGCGCGTCGGCGAACAAAGGCCGCCAAAAACGCTCCTCATGCGGGTCGAGTGACACAAGGAAAAATAAGAAAGGTTTGCCACAATATATGTAGAGTCGTGAGCGCGTCCTGGTTGGCTTCGCAAACGCCGCTCGACCTTCCGTTCTATCGCGCTGCAATTCGCAGCGACGCCTCGAGGTCGGGCGCTATCCAGCAAATCTCGAGATGTTTGTCGTTGAGAAAGATATCGGCGACTACCGCTTGCGTTTCTTCGTCTTTTCAACTGCCGCGGCTGTAATTGGCGCGGCGGGCAGCAGAGCGGGCACTGCAGAGACGGAGGCAGAATCGTCTTTCTTGATAGGAACGCCCATGTGACGGCCATATCGCCCCTTGCGGCCGTTCCCCTCGTCCTCGCTGATGCACTGGTCGGCCGAGAGCCCGGCGTCGCGGCATCGTCCGCATGGGCGCTGCCGATCGCAGCCCTTCTTACTCTTGCGGCACCGTTGGCAGCGGGGCTTTGTTGACAGATCCGGCTGCTCGTCCTCGCCGGCTTGGGTCTGAAATCCGATCGAGGCAGCCGACGGCTTCCGCGAGTGCGTAATGGACGCCGGCGACATGGGCCCGATCGCCGCTGCTGGAGCAGGCGGCTGCTTCTTGGTCTTGGATCCGGGGGGCCGCGCGACCTTGGACTTGGACGTGGGGAGCTTGTAGGGGGCTGATGACGCTGATTTGTGCTTGGTCGACGACTGCTTCTTGGAAGTGATGGGCTTAGCGAGGGCGACGTTCCTCGCAGGGCTGTTTGCGCCGTCTTCGAAGTCGGCCTCATCACCGCTGACATCGCCGCCTTCGGTCGTGGGGATGAAGTGCGCCTCCGTTGTCTCGTAGATTGGCTTGGCGCCTCCGGACGGGTCCAGTTTCTGGCGTCGCGGTGCGGGGCCATCGCGCTCGCTGTCGCTCCCGCCATCGCTGGTAGCGCCGGTGGAGGAGGCGACGTCGGCCCGGCCGCTGAAGGTGTCGTCCATGGTGGAGGCCGAGGTGCGGCCATGCGATATGTTGGACGACTCGCCGAGCCTCATCAGCTGGATGGCAACGTCCTTGTCCTCCTCGGACATGCAGCTCCCCACGGTTGGATCCGGCGTCGGTAGGACGCCCAAGCCGGCGACGACGCCGCTCCCACTGCTGGCGTAGCCCATGCTGCCGCGAGACCGATGACCCTGAGCCACGGGGGTCGTGTGCATGGCGGGATGGGCCATGTTGCTGCCGCAGCTCTGCGGGGATTGCATCGGACGCGGGTTCGCAAAGGGACTGTGGCCCGGGTGAGCAAACGGCATCGACGGCCGCTGATGTTCGACGCGGCGGGCCGGAGACACCGAGGGGTTGGACGTAGCCGCTGGCATCTGGGGCGGCGCAAACAATGGCAGCTCCTTGAGCAGACGGTCAGCTTGCGAAAATGAAGGCGGGAAACTCCCGGGACGGGGTCCGTGATGGCGGGACGTGGTAGGGGGCGCCGCATTGAGAATAGGGAGGGAGAGGATATGCCTACCGAGCTCTCAAACTTTGCTCTCTTGCGCCGGCCGCCCTCAACAATATTATCGACGCTGATGTCGGTAGTACCCAAATGTTCCTTCGCCTTGGCCGAAGTGGTGCTGGGAGCGCCATCGCCGCTGCTGTAGCCGCTGATACTGTCGCTGTAGGCGTCAGCATGGCCGTTGGACACGGACCCTTTGTTCTTGACAGACCGAGACGGCCCTTTCTTGGAAGAGGTGCTCGCCGAGACGCTTCGCAGACCGTGGGCGGCGCTGGGCGAGGCGCTGCGGTGGTGCGACGCCCTGGATTCGGGCCTTCGCATGTCGCGCTCGAAGCGCTGCGACGTCTGCTGAGGTTGGAAGCCTTCACCGGCAAAGTATGAATCTGACGCAGGATGAAATGGGTGCGGCGCAAAGGCTTCAGGAGGCTCCTCGATGACACGAACGTAGACGATCATGTTATTGGCGAAGTTTTCGTAGCGCGCTATGAGCGTGTTGCCGTTGTCGTCTTCGAAGCTCACACCCTTTGATCCGGTCGGGCCCGAGTAGAGGCCGTAGAAATTCTTGACCGTGGTGACAATGGAGTCAGTGGTGTCATGAGGATAGATCTGGACCCGCATGGGTAGGCGCGCGCGATACTGCGGCGAGTTGGAGAACATCAACTCGAATGCGACGTTCTTGGGCGTCGCCGTCTGGCGCGGTGAGACGCTACCAGCATTAGACGGGCCGGAGACGGCGGCGACGGAGGTGTCTATGGGAGACATGGAGGCCATGACGACGGCTCTTGTGATGAGAAGTGTGCAAGGCTGGATGGGGGTAATGGGACAGGACAGGAGGGGGTTGGCAGGATTTGCGGGTTTTGTGTTGCGGTGCGTATGTATGTGTGCGGTGTGTATGTATGTGTGCGTGTGGGCAGGCCCGAGAGGGCTGAGCAAGCGTTATGACCCAAGAAAGAGCCCGACGGCGATCGCTCTACAGCCCCTAAGATTATTGAGACCGGCTCGAATCGCTGTCGGGATGAGGAGGCAGACAAGGGCAAGATGGTCGAAGGCCGCAGACGGTAAGCGCCGACTCGAGCCGTCGGCTCCGGGCTTGCGCGGCGGCGGCGAGCAGTAACTGCCGCTGGAGTTGACAGACGAGCGGACGGCAGACTGCTAGGAACAGAAGATGTGATCAGTCAAGGCTCCTCATCAGGCGAAGGAGGGAAGTGGACGAAGATCCCCATCGTAGGGGGGAGTGAGAGAGAAAGCGAGAGAGAGACAGAGAAAGAGAGAGAGCGAGAGCGAGAGACAGAGAGAGAGGAGAGAGAGCGAGAGAGAGACGACTAACGGAGCAGCGCGCCCGGGCAGGGCGAGAGAATAGGGAATACAAGGGCCAAATGACGGCCCAGAGGGCGATCGCGCACACAAGCGAGACGTTGCTCTGCTTGTAGGTGTCGTCGAAGGCTGTAATGAAGGAAGAAGAATCTTGATGTGTGTGCATGGGGAGAAAAGAGGAGCAGGCAGCTTAGTAGGCGAGTCGAACGATTTTGCCTCTCCAACGGCCGGCGCACTGGGCCAGCGGACCACTGTGCCCTACAGGCTACTACTGGTCTACCAACAGGGCCTGTTCCCGCTGTAGGCCAGGGTATGCAGCGACTGTACACCACTGTAGGTGCCCCAGCCACAGTGCCGAGCCAGCAGCTGGGCGCCCGGGCCGCGGGGAGGTTCCACCACTAAAAACAGCGAGGGCGCGGCGCCTACGGGCTTCCCATATTATTACAGTGCGTCCCAACAGCCTGACTTGAACTGACTGAGCCCAACTTGCGCTGATGGCCCTCAAGACGAAACAATGGACGGACGCCCTCGCCGCGGGCAGGGCCGAGGAGGGGGAAAAAAAGAAAAGCCGGGATGAAGGATGAATAGAGGTCATGTCATGTCATGTCAGGCGAGCACAAAATACAATACATACATACATGCACAATACAGAGGCTTACGGAGACGTGCTATACAGATATGTACATCTGCTGCTTTGCGCCCCAGGCTGGGAGCCGCCAAGAACGTCGTCCGTTTGCCTTGACGACGCTGTTTCTTCACTTTGTTTTCCTCGCCCCTCATCCCCTCCCTACTCGCCTTCGCGATATCAGTCCCTACCCATCCACTCAGATAAGTCGGGTTGATTGCTCGCGCTCGGCCTTCCTTGGATGCCTCATTCGTACCCGATACCGGCCCTGTCGGCTCGGTCGTCATGGAGGTACAAGCCAGCGCACACCGTCACCCGTGCGGCAATCGCAGAGATGCGGAGTATCGCCGGCTCACTCATCCGCTGGAACTTGGTTCCTCCAGAAATGCCGGCAGCGTCGGGGGCCTGACATGAGGTGAAGTCGGCCTCTCATCATCGTCAACACCTTCTCCTCGCGCCGTCAGACGTGTTTCTCCATTCGCACCTGGCTTAGTACCATGATCCGTTACCCGCGCGCGCCCGCCTCCCGCCCAATGGCGCCTCCGATCCCCTACCAGAGGCGCCCGCTCATGCGACAGGGATCGGGGACGACGTGCGTTTGGTGGACCGTAGTTGGCGAAGGCGAGCAGCAACCGCAGCCTTGACAATGGTTTCAAGGAGGAACACGGAGTCGGGGAAAGCTGCGACGCTGGATGGACCGAAGATGCGACGAGACTGCTGCATTCCCCCCTGTCGCTGCTTTCAAATTCTGGTCTGCGTCATCGAGCCGACGGACTGACGAACATAACTTGGCGACGGCAGCTTTCGTCTGGTCCGACGGCAGTTGCAGATCAGCAAGGCGCAGGCCATGTTGATGAGAGCGCTCGAGGTTTGCGCTCACCTGCCACCAGCAATGTTTGTGCGCGAGATGGAACCCACGAGGGCCATGACGGCTTCAAGCCCACCGTGGGACGGTCGCGTCCTCGGAGATGGGCCTGAATGGCTAGCTTCAGCCTGCCTGCCCTAGAATTTTTGCGAAGCGCGCTTGGCCCCGGTCTTAGCTCCCCTCCCTCCTCCAACCCCGGCCATGCGCCAGAGGATGAGGTGCAGCTGGAGTCTTTCGTACGTGAGATACGAATGCCGGGCACAGAGTTACGGTGTGCGCCGGAGGGTCGCATCGTGATGTACCGACAAGGTCTCAACACGACTGCCGAATAGCGGCTCGCAGATTGAAGACGGCCAGCCGGAGGAGTACACGGCATCAAAGGCTCTGCAGGCGTCGCCGCCGCCCTGCTATTCACGCTGTCGCGACGCAGCGTCTCTCGGAGGCGCAAAGTCGGGTCGTGGCACCATGGCGACGGGATAGAAGGCGGAACAAACAATTGGGACGGCTGGGAGACAGCAGCACGCATGCGCCGTGACCACAGCTGAAACGGCGTGTCGTGCATGAGAGGCAAGAGACGGCGCAACACAAGAAAGAAGACGGAGAAGAAGCGTGGCCACGTCCGTGGCGCAGTGCGATGAAGAATGGCCCGGTTCGTGGCTCGCCTTTGGGGGGTCACGTGCCATCGTGTCAATGTGGTGAATGGGAAGACGCGTCGGTAGCGAAAGGACAAAACGGGCCGGACGAGGCGTCGCGGGAAGGGGAAAGAGGGGGATAAAAGGCCGAAGAGGAGGAAAAGAGAGCTAAGATGAGCTCCGGACCTCGAGGGGCCTGCATTCCCAACATCATCATATCCAAGGTGCGGTTCGACGGCTCGGACTGTCGCTCCGGAAGACGCGACGAAGGTTATGTCGTCTCAAAAAGGGCTAGCGCACAAGCTCGGAAAATCGTCATCGCCGTGACGACCGGATCAGAGGCGTTAGGGCCGCATATTGATTGGTTCGTGTAGCGGGAGGGTGCCTAGAGCGGGTTAATTATCATGTACCTATACAGACTATGATAGGTGAAGCTGTACATGCGTCTTCGTACACACACACACACACACTCTCTCTCTCTCTCACTCTCACTCTCTCTTTTGTGTGTGTGTGTGTGTAGTAGCCTAGTAGGTAGGTAAGAGTGTGGTGTGTGGACGGATACGGTGGTGTGTGGTTGGGTGGGAGTATGTTGTCTGATGTACGAATACGACACTCATGCCGGCGCGCTTAGGGTACCCCCGGGGCCCAGGGTACTGCCGAAGCGGCTGCTGCCACTTAGGTAACGATGTACTAAGAGTCTGCGTCCCAACGTCCGCCAACAGTGAGTAGCGCTGCAGTGGTAGGTTATGTGGATGTGCAAATAGCATGAAAACGTTAGTACCGACGAATGCCCATCGGCCATAAACAAACAAACAAAGGCATCCACAACCAGTGGCCAGACCTGATAAGCCGGGACCCATCAGGCCACTGCTTCGTTTCTCACTCTCTTTACCTACACTCTGATGGGCTCCAGCCTTACTCGCCTGCGCCCTTTCTTCTAAGGGCTGCTCCTCTTGGACTTTCTCTCTCACTCTCTCTCACTCTCTCTCTCTCTCTCGCTCGCGCGCTCTCGCCAGCCTCTCGTTCCTGCTCGGCATTGGCATTTCATTTGTCTTCTTGTCGACTCGTCTCTCGATCTTCCCCTTTGAACTTGAAGGCTCAAGCAAGAGAGAAGGGTAGGGGCAAGGGAAAAAGTAAAAGAGACGAAACAACAAAACAAGGGAAAGAAGGAGAAAGAAAATAATCTCAACTTCCCGAACATCCCACAACGAACATCCAACTCTCGCACGAATCGCAGAGTTTTTTATGTCACTCCGACGCGACTAAACCGGCATCTTCGAGGCCCTGCTGCCTTGTCAGTTGCGGAATTGCCAGTATCATTACGAGCTGCCAGTCATGGATGCCCGAGTAAGTCTTCAACCGGTCAGCTACGACTTCAATCTTGCTAACGATATGGATGATATGAAGCCCTATAGATCGAACGGCGCGGAAAACGTCGTCTCTGGTCACCACCAGCGCAACAAGTCGGGCAAAAACATGGTCGATATGCCTTCGGACCCCACGGCCGCAGGACTACGAGGACCAGCCAAGCGTGCCGCCCTCGGTGACCTCACAAACAAGGCTAAGAACGTGGTGCCTCCTCGCGATGAGGGCAAGCCTGTCATCAAGGTCCAGCCCGTGTTGCCATCCAACGGACCTGTGACTTACAATGCCTACAACCACAACGCTCAAATCTACATCTCTCAAGCCTCTCATGTCAACAACGGCGGCGGCGCAAAAGCCATTCATCCCAAGAAAGAGGCCTTCTTCCGCCCTCCTCAGCGGCCTGCTAACTTGGCGAACAAACATCGCGAAGGCGTCGACCCCCGCCAGGCGACGGCGAAGCCGGTTCCCGCTCCCCTCCAACTCGCCTCTCAGGCTCACCTCGGCAAGGAGGGTTCTTCCCAAGAAATATCCGAGGAAGCAGGAGTCTCGGCCGAGGGCTTGCCGTTGCAACCTCGACACCACAAGAGCCAGCCGCAGTTAAAGGCTCAGCAGCCGACGCTCCGGAGAACGCAGAGCAAGCAGCTTGACGGCCTTGAAGCCGCCAGGGCAGGCTTCGTCAACACGGGGAGGGCGCCTTTGCGTGACGTCGTTGTGCCCGCCGACTACGCGGGTCCGCTGTATCCCGCCCTTGACAGCGTACCTGTTGCCGAGCCCCAGGGCGACGGCGAGTACAGCCGCAAGGTCACCGAGATGCCTCGACAGGCGCCCGTGCCCGGCGGTGACGGAACGACTGCGCCCTCGTCTGAGACTGAAGACTGCTGGGACGAAGTCGAGGACGAGGACTACGACGACCAAGATCCGGCCTACATCACGGTGCCCCCGATCCGCCCAGACTTGACGACAGGTGGTGTCACGACTCTCCTGGCGCCCCGGGTGACTGCCAAGGTGCAGCGCGAGCTCGAAGAGGCCAGGCTCGAGGTGCAGCTGACGCGGCCGGCCGACGATATCGAGGAGGAGCTTTGGGACGTCAGCATGGTGGCCGAGTACGGCGAAGAGATTTTCGAATATATGAGGGAGCTCGAGGTAAGGAGTTCCAGTCATCTCCCTTGTGTGTCCGGCGCTCACAAATTGCAGATCAAGATGCTCCCCAACCCCCATTACATGGAGATGCAGACGGAGATTCAGTGGTCGATGCGGTCGGTGCTCATGGACTGGCTGGTGCAAGTGCATAACCGGTTCGGCCTGCTACCGGAGACGCTATACCTGACGGTCAACTACATCGACCGCTTCCTCTCTTGCAAGGTGGTGTCGATCGGCAAGCTGCAGCTGGTGGGGGCGACAGCGATCCTGGTGGCGTCCAAGTACGAGGAGATCAACTGCCCGTCACTCGAGGAGATTGTGTACATGGTGGACGGGGGCTACAGCCTCGAGGAGATACTCAAGGCCGAACGATTTATGCTCAGCATGCTCAGCTTCGAGCTCGGTTGGCCGGGCCCGATGAGCTTCCTGCGGCGCGTCAGCAAGGCCGACGACTACGAGGTCGAGACGAGGACGCTGGCCAAATACTTTTTGGAGCTGACCATAATGGACGAGCGGTTCGTCGCGTCGCCGCCCAGCTTCCTGGCGGCGGGTGCCCACTGCCTTTCGCGGTTGATACTGAACAAGGGCGACTGGGTAAGAGCCTCTCTTCTTTCATACCCGCATATGTTTCTTCCCCTGATGAATTCCCCTCGCTGACGCGCGCCGTTCGTTCTATAGACGAAGCTGCACGTCCACTACTCTGGTTACACGTGGGGCCAGCTGAAGCCGCTGGTGGCGATGCTGATCGAGTGCTGCGACCGGCCCCGTCTTCACCACTCGGCCGTGTATGAAAAGTACAAGGACCGACGCTTCAAGGAGGCGTCGACGCTCGTGCAGCGCGCTCTCGACGCCGGCTTCACCCTGCCGCAGCACGGCCTGCCCGTTCGACGGCCGCAGCTACGGCCGCCGCCGCCGGTCGAGGACGCATCAGGCCAACGACCGTATCCGAATGGCGCCGTGCTGGTGTCGACAGAGGGCTGAATTCTTCTGAAATGGAAACCCCCCTTTTCTCTCCCCTTCTTTCACCGTATCCTCCCCCTCCCTCTCTCTCCACACCACAACCATCCTCCAGAAAGGATTTCTACCCAAGGAAGAATCGCGAGCTCTTGACGAATACATTTAACGAGGCTCATGAAGTTAATTTCATCATTTCCCTTCCAGCGGGGCATACGCCGGCAGGATTTTTTCGCACAACTTCATATCCCGGCGTTTTTTTTTTCCTTCTCCCCTTCTTTTTCTTCTTCTTCTTTTTTTCTTTATTTACTTATTTATTTTTTCTTCTTCTTTCCTCTTTGCCCCCTCATCTTCTTGGAAGGACGGGTCCGTATCGAGGAGGATGAGTCTGACGATGGAGCATACCGTCCATTTTTTTTTTCATTCTTCTTTTCTTCTTCGCTTTTCTCCCCCGGCTTGGTTGGTCAAAGGAGGCGTCGGGTGCGTGTCGGTTAGGATGAGGGGAGGGGAGAGGAAGGGAAGCCATTGTATGGATTATAATGAAGTCCTTCGGGAGAGATGAGAAGAAAAGAAAAAGGGGTGTTGATTTTATTCCTGTGTCCGTCTTCTCTCTTCACTTGTTGAATGAAGCCCTGGTCTGTAGGTGAGGTTAGACCTTGGGAGACGGGAGAAGGGGGGAGTAGAGGAATAGAGAGAGACAGTGACGTTGGTGAAGTACTGACACAATATAGTAGGTAGGTATATATTTTACGTTGTAGACATTCTGAGAAGGGGGGTGTATGAAGCTCATGGCCTGTAGGGTTTGTTATTGAGGTCGTAGATCTGGGTCAAGGGACGAGAGAGACAGTCTGATGCTGGGTTTTACATGTCTTTTGATGTGTTTTGATGAAAGGGTTTGCGTGTAGGGTAGCGTGATGCTATCTAGAGGGTCTGGCACCTCCTGACTCTGTCCATCTGTGTCTTGTTCCATTCACTTTGCTTGTATAGGTAATTCGTGATAGAGATAATAGGGTGATTGAGAGGAGGAGCATCATGTACACATATACATACAGACAGTTAAACTTTGGGTCTTCGTATATTGATAAATTGATTTATAAAGAATAGATTCAGTTATCCTCGATAAAGACCATCTGTACATTGTAGGCAGGTGGTGGCCTGTTTACTAAACACAGTAAACGTCAACGGCAATCCCATGTGTGAGGCACAGTGGATTCCCATCTCTTCACAGACTTTTACCCCAGACGCCGAGTTATGGAAAGTACAAACTTTCTTCCATAGAACTGGATCAAGATTATCTACCTCTGCACAAGCTACACGTGCTTATCTTATTCGTACAACGGTCAGAATCAAAGGAGGCTTTTCTTTTTTTTTTATTCAGCTTTCTCGTCGTAATGATGAGGCAAATAAACACAGACAGAGACGGGCTGCGTTGTAATATCGGCATCGCTCGGGGAACCTTTTATCTCTACCTCTTTTTCTGGCGCTGACGCTGACGGCTGCGATTCAGGCACATGTCCGTAGTACGCGGATATGTACGGTACTCCTGCAGTGGACGGCTTATGCCCTGCACTGGTAGGTGGTAGGTACGGCTACTGGCGACGGCGCTTAGCGGCCAATTCAGGTACCGCCAAGCTATTACTCCTTGGTACTAGTACATACTTGCTCCTAGCAGGCGTCCTAGCAGGAGTCCCAGCAGGAGGAGGTCGCTGTCAGCCCCTTGTGTCTTGTCTTTTCTTCCTTTTTTTCTTCTCACTCTCTCTCTCTCTTCCAACTCCTGTCCGACTCCATCGGCGTCAAGCATCAATTCGACCGTCCTGGATAGTTCATCCTCTTCTTGACAATATCGCTTTCTCCTGAATCTCATCATCATTCATTGACTGTCCGCGGCCCCCCCTGGTCTGCAACGACCTCCCCGGGAGCAGATCCTCCTACTCCCCCTTTTTTTTTCCTCCACAAGCCACACCCCCCCTCCCTTCTTCTCCCCCCCAAACGGACCTCTATCCTTCTCGGGCGGTGACGAACAGGGCGGCTCCCGCCCAAGCTTCATCACCATGTCCAAGGCCACAGCCGTCAAAGCAGCCGTCAAGGAGACGCTGCTAGGCTCGGGCGAGGAGGCGCCGCAGCTGTCGGCCAAGAGCAGAGCGCGCTTCATAGCTTGCGCCGTCAAGGATGCCGATTCGGGCGAGCTTTACATGGGGCCTGATGAGTTTATCAATGCCGTCGCGCCCAAAGATGAGGACTACGTGAGTGGAAAATGATATGGGGGAGAGAGACGAAGACGACGCTTCGAGGCGACGCGACAGGAGACCACGACACGGCGCTGACTCGACTTCTCATCTTTCTTCTTTCTTCTCCTTTCGGCGACGCAGCATAAGATTAGGCGCGAGCAGTACTCGATTCTCTTTCGAATCGCAGACAGTAGAGGTATCGGCAGAGTCTCCATGGCCGATTGGAGCGTATTCGAAAACCTCCTGATGAGGCCCGACGCCGAGTACGAAATCGCCTTCCGGCTCTTCGACGTCGACCGCGTCGGCAGCGTCAAATACGAAGACGTTCGGCGGTTGTATGAGCTCAACAAGGGTCCCGACAACCTCCCCTTCGACTGGGACTGCGACTGGGCGCGCCTGCACATGGGCAGCAAGAGGAAGCGACATGACCTGAGCTACGCCCAATTCTCGCAGATGCTGCGTGGCCTTCAGGGCGAGCGCATCCGCCAGGCCTTTCAGCTTCTCGACACCGACGGCGATGGCTACATCGACCCGGACGAGTTCGAGCGCATCATCCGCGAGACGTCGCGACATAAGCTGTCGGATCATGTTCTCGAGAACCTGCACACGCTTTGCAACATCTCGACGGGAACCAAGATATCGTACGCCAACGTGCGGGCCTTTCAAAACGTAATCCGCGACGTGGACCTGGTCGAGCACATCATCCGCCGCGCAGCGGCCCGCAGCGCCGATGGCAAGATTACGCGGGCCGACTTCGTCCGCGAGGCGGCCCGGGCCACCCGCTTCACCCTCTTCACGCCGATGGAAGCCGACATCCTGTTTCACTTTGCCAGCCTGGACGACCTGTCGGGCCGGCTCGGCCTCGGCGACTTCGCCAAGGTGCTGGATCCGACGTGGAGGGGGCGGGCGTACGATGGCGGCGACGAGAGCGAGCGCGCGCACGGCTCGTCGGCCATTCTGCGCAAGGCGGCCGAGTCGACGTACAACTTTGCGCTGGGCAGTCTGGCGGGTGCCTTTGGGGCTTTCATGGTATACCCGATCGACCTGGTCAAGACGCGGCTGCAGAACCAGCGGGGCGCCCTCCCGGGTCAGCGGCTGTACAAGAACTCCATCGACTGTTTCCAGAAGGTGATGCGTAACGAGGGCATCCGCGGCCTCTACTCGGGCGTGCTGCCGCAGCTGGTGGGCGTGGCGCCGGAGAAGGCCATCAAGCTCACCGTCAACGACCTGGTGCGGGGATATCTGACGGACGGGGAGGGCAAGATCCAGTGGTGGTCAGAGGTGGCGGCGGGCGCGAGTGCTGGGGGTTGTCAAGTGGTGAGTTGGTCCTTTGGTTCTTGTCATCGTCGTCGTCATCGTCGTCCGAGTAAAAGGACAAGAAGACAAGAGAACAAGCAGAAGAGGAACTTCCTGCGGCTGACGACACGGCTCAGATCTTCACAAACCCCCTCGAAATCGTCAAGATCCGACTCCAGGTGCAGGGCGAGGTGGCCAAGACGGTCGATGCGGCGCCCAAGCGGTCGGCCATGTGGATCGTGCGCAACCTGGGACTGGTCGGGCTGTACAAGGGCGCGTCGGCCTGCTTGTTGAGGGACGTGCCCTTCTCAGCCATTTACTTCCCGACGTACAGCCACCTGAAAAGGGACTTGTTCGGCGAGTCGGCGACGAAGAAGCTCGGCGTTTTGCAGCTGCTGACGGCGGGCGCCATGGCCGGCATGCCGGCGGCTTACCTGACGACGCCGTGCGACGTCATCAAGACAAGGCTGCAGGTGGAAGCGAGAAAGGGCGAGGCGTCTTACACGGGGCTCCGTCACGCGGCCAAGACCATCTGGCGCGAGGAGGGCTTCCGCGCCTTTTTCCGCGGCGGGCCGGCGCGCATCTTCCGCTCATCGCCGCAGTTTGGCTTTACGCTGGCGGCGTACGAGGTGTTGCAGGGTCTGTTGCCGATGCCGGGCTCGACGGGCGGCGCAAAGGCGGAGGCGATGCAGATGGCGACGACGAAGACGACGACGACGGAGACGACGCCTTGGAGCCGCAGCCGAAACGCTCTCAAGATGATACTCGACCTAGATGAGGACTTTGGTATCGCCAAGATGCCGGACCAGAAGGGGTGGCGATCGCTGCCGAGGTTGATGGGTGGTGGTGGTGCTTAGGGGAAGTGATTTTGGGTTTTCAGTCGTCGGATTCATTCATGGATAATAGACGGGACTGCATTAGAGGAGGAGAGAGATGAAGAGAGATGAGATGAGAGATGAGATAGATCAGTAGGTGACAGGTATAAAAAAGACCCTCCCGATGTTGCATTCAACGTTGCCCTTATTAGACTCCATTACCTATTACAGAACGTAGAGGCTGCTTAGGAGAAGCAGGGGAGAAGCGAAGAGGCATGATATATCATATTGGCACATGCACGTCTTCGGACGATTCTCGCGATCCGAGGTACCGAATGCGCGCTACACGGGCGAAGAGTGACATGCGCAGGGCTGACATTAGCACCTGCAAAGGTTCGCCTGCCAGGTGCCGCAGCAAGCCTTGGCTGACGCATGAGTGTCGCCACGTGGGATGGCGAAACCGATCTAGGAAGGGACGGGCTTGTTCATCTGATTGTCGTTTTCCCCTTCCATCTCTCTCTCTTCTCCCCCCCTCCATCTTCATCCCTCCATCTTCATCCCTCCCGTGTCCTCTTCAAGCTATCTTTTCCCCCTTCCATCTTCCCTCTCTTCGTCGCCTCACTCCTTGACGTCTGACTTTCTGCCCTCGCCTCTCCTTCTCCATCTCGACTTGCCTCTCCCTCTCCATCTTGACCTACCTCAACCGCAGACGATAAGAAAAAAGAAACCACCGTCCTTCGTTTAGATCGCCATATGCCGTCGTCACCATCGCGATGATCTTCCTCGCGTTCTTATCATCGCTCTTCGGCTGGACGTATACACTTGCATGGAGCGGTTCGTTCTACGCCCAGCCGTTACTCAACTACCGCCGTCGAAGCACCTCGGGTTCGACAGTTGATTTCCCCTTCATCAACGTGCTAGGTGAAACATGCCACATGTGCATCTTTTTCCCCTTCGCTGACACCTGTCCGTTTCTGCATTTTAGGCTTCGCCGCGTACCTAGCTTCCAGCACAGCTCTATACCTCTCCCCTCTAGTGCGAAGCCAATATGCAGCGAGGAACAAAGGTCTCGAGCCGACGGTTCAAGCCAACGATCTCATCTTCGCCCTGCACGCCCTCGTCCTCTCCGTCATCACGGCTTCGCACTACCTCCTGCGCGAAACGTGGGGGTTCGCTCCCGCAGCGGGCACGAAGCCGTCTCGGTTCATCCTCGCCATTACGGGCGGCTGTCTGCTGGCGCTGGCCTTCATCTACGTCCTCACGTTAACACGAGACCCGAACATGTTACCGGATGTCGATGACGTGGCCGGTAGTAGCGGGTGGTGCGAGCTCGACCTCGTCTACGCCGCCGGTTATGTGAAGCTGGTCATCACCTTAGTCAAGTACTCGCCTCAGGTCCTGGCAAACGCGAGGAACAGGAGTACCGTCGGTTGGAGCATTTGGCAGGTCCTCCTCGACGTCGTAGGTGGCGTCCTGAGCATGGCTCAGCAGGCGATCGACAGCTACCTCCTGCGAGACTGGTCCGGCATCACGGGGAACCCGGTCAAGTTCGCCCTCGGGAATGCGAGTTTGGTTTATGATTCCATCTTTATGACCCAACATTACATCCTGTACCCGTCTTCGCGAAACGGCGTCGAACAAGATCCTTTGCTGTTGGGCGAGCATGGCGAGGGCTTACTTCGCGACGACGAGGAGAGCGTGCGGAGGCAACGAAGGCTGGATTGATGAATGCTCATAGCAGTAAAAGTGACGGTTCATCCGCAAACCACTGCTCAGCCGGAAGCAGATGGTCCTTGACGTTCTGCATCCTTCGCGCGCCAATGTGTCTAGGCTCCACGAAAAACTGGGCAACATGTACAAGGCCCAGAAGGATCAATGCAGGTCTTTGACCTGAGAATAGAAGAGAAGAAAAGAACCTCTAATACAATGATCTACTATACACTGGAGAATCCCCCTTCCCCATCTCTACAGTACAAAGCTCACGACCCGCGCCCCCTTGACGGCAACGACCCTCTTGGCCTTGGTCAAGTCATACTTTCCCTCGCGAAAGCGCCGCTCCGAACTGACGATGGCCTCCCTCAGCCTCTCGGCCAGCGCCTCGCCCTCGAGCTCCTCCGGCGGCGGCGGCAGCATGACGGTGCCCCTGACCTTGCCGTCGATCTGGACGGCGAAGCGCTGCACGCGCGGCCTCAGCATCGGCCCGTCGGCGGTGCCGTCCTCGGTCGGGAACGACGCCGTCTCGAAGATGGACCCCTGTCCCGGGTGCAGCGCTGCCCAGCACTCCTCGGAAAACGCAGGCGTCACGGGCGCCGCGAGCCGGACCAGCGTGTCCACCGCCTGGCGCCGTACCGTCTGCCCCGCCGATTCGTGGCTTGCGATTGCGTTGCTGAGCCTCATCAGGTTCGACACCACCGTGTTCAGCGAGTAGACGTCTTCGTACGACTTGGTCACCGACCCGATCGTCCGCTGCACCTCGAGCCACAGCGCCGCCTCGGCGTCCCATCGCTTGAGGTCGGCGCCGCTCATGTCTGCCAGCTTCTCGTACTGGGCGCTGAGGCGGTCCTTGACGAAGACGTCGTCCGAGGGCGATGCCGCCACCGCCACCACGTACTCGTGAAGCCGCTGCAGCCAGCGGGTGACGCCCGCGATCTTGCTCTCGTCCCAGCGCAACACCTCGCCCACCGGCGCCTGGAACAGCATGTGAGCCCTCGTCGCGTCGGCGCCGTGCCGCGCAATCGTCTCTGTCGGGTCGACACCGTTGTGCTTGGACTTGGACATCTTCTCAAACGTCACTGTCGCCACCGCACCCGTCGCCGCCACCTTGGGCGCCGCCGGATCGGAGAGGTCCACCTCGTCCGGCCTCAGGAAGCGTCCGTTGTCCGGGTCGGCGTACGTCTTGCCCTGAACCATTCCCTGCGTGATGAGCCGCTTGAAGGGCTCAGCCCCAGCCGCGGCCGCCTCGTTCTGGTACTGAGGCAGCAGGGACGTCGTCGCCAGGAACTTGTACATGAAGCGAGCGTACAGCAGATGCAGGATCGCGTGCTCGACGCCTCCGATGTACATGTCGACGGGCAGCTCCCGGGTCGCCGCCTCGGCGGACAGGGGCTGGTCGGCGTTGTGCGGGTCGGCGAAGCGCGCGTAGTACCAACTCGAATCGACAAACGTGTCCATGGTGTCCGTGTCTCGTCGGCCCGCGCCGCCGCATCGGGGACACTTGGCCTCCAAAAAGTCGACCGACGACTCGAGCGCGTTGCCTGCCTCGCCCTGGCCCCAGTGTCCGTCCGCCCGCGGCAGCTCGACCGGCAGCTGGTCTTCGGGCACCGCGACAGGTCCGCACGAGTCGCAGTGGATTATGGGAATGGGCGTGCCCCAATATCGCTGCCGACTGACGAGCCAGTCACGCAGCCGCCACTTCTCCGCCTGCTCGGCCACGCCCGCCGCCTCGAGCATTTGAACCAGCATCTGCCCCGCCTCAGCCGACGTCTTCCCCTTGAAGGGTCCGCTGTGCTTGGTCATGACGCCGTCCGTCTCCAGGAACGGCTTGTTCTCCATCGCCGTCGTCGACTCGTCCTCCGACGCCGCCAAGACGATGCGGATGGGCTCGTCCTTGTTATGCGTCCGCCAGAAATCGTGATCGCGCGCGTCGTGGCCGGGCACGCCCATGACGGCCCCCTCGCCGTAGTCGCCGACGACGTACGAGGCAACGTATACGGGCATTGCTGCCTTGGTTGCCTCTGGCGTGTCTTGATGGTAGGCCAGGGGGTTGACGGCGCGCAGCTGGGGTAAGAGGTAGCCGACCTTGGAGTCCGCCGGCAGCCCCGGCACCGTGTCCAAGAAGGCCTGTAACTCTGCATCACCGGCTGCGAGGCTGGCAACAAGGGGGTGTGTCGGGGCGAGGGCGATGTACTGGGCACCAAAGAGCGTGTCAGGCCTGGTGGTGAAGACTGAAACTGCCTTCCCGACGGGTGCGCCCAGGGTCATGAGGGGAAACTTGATGGTGGTGCCTGTCGACTTGCCCAGCCAATTCCTCTGCTGGGCAAGGACGCGCTCCGGCCAGGCACCGTCTTTGGCCAGAGACTCGAGGTTGTCGAGAAGGGCTTGCCGAAAGTGGGAGATGCGCAAGAACCATTGCTTGAGTCGCCTCTTCTCGACCTTGGCGCCTGACCTCCAGGAGCAGCCATTGGCGTCGACCTGCTCGTTGGCCAGGACCGTCTTGTCCACCGGATCGTAGTTGACGTCAGCCTCGGCCTGGTAGGCTAGGCCGCGTTCGTAGAGCATGAGAAAAAGCTTCTGCGTGTGTTTATAGAAGGCGGGATCGCACGTGGACAGCTCCTGGACAGATATTAGCAAGCATTATAAACAACGCCAAGGAGGCGACTCACACGGTGCCAGTCCCAGCTTCCATTGATGAGCTGAAGCTGCTGTTTCATCTTTGCCACATTGCTGGCGGTCCATTCGTCGGGCCGGATGCCTCTCTCGAGCGCTGCGTTCTCTGCCGGCAGACCAAAGGCGTCCCAGCCCATGGGGAGGGTGACGGCATGGCCGCGCAGGCGATAGAAGCGAGCAACGACGTCTGCGACGGTATAGACGCGCAGATGGCCGAGATGGAGACTTCCCGAGGGATAGGGAAACATGGGCAGGACGACCTTGTGGCCGGCGTCGGGGGCGCGCCCGGTCTGACGTTTGCTCTCCCATTGGCGGCGCCACTTGTGATCGAGCTGGCAGAGGTCGACAGCGTAGCATCGTCGTGATAGCCTCGGGACGATGAGGCGTCGTGATGCGTGTAGACGCAGCATTAGGTTGTCTCAGGGAGGGACATTGGGTTGTCTCATGGCGTGGCGGCGTAGATGGTAAGTATGATGAGGGCTTGATGGTGGTGACTTGGTGGTGGTGCGAGTTTTTTCCTTCTCCAGCGTAAAGAAGAGCTTGCTGCAGCCTGCAACACGTGTGCTGCAGAAGAGCTGCATAGGGGGGGGGAGGGGCAGCCAGTTAGTGGACCCGGTGCCCTGGTGGGCGCTGTCGAGCCCCTCTGCGGGTCGCGGGGACTCTGCGGGCCGGCACACTTTCTCTGTAGCCCATGGGTGCCTTGCAGCGGGGCTTTAATGTGTAAGCAAGCCCGCCTTTTCTTTGACGAAGTGCCGGCATCTTAGATCCCGGCCAGCGACGCAGCTACTACATACTAATCTGGGAGAATTGCCGGCGAATACTTACATGTATACCTATCTTCATAGGTAGGGAGATTGTAGGTAGAGACTGAATGCATGATCAATCGGGAACATGACACAATTGACGGCATAAAGTGATCGTTCATTACCTACTAGGCAGGCAGTGACTCGCTCGACTTCTCACCTCTGACGCAAGCACTTCTTCATTTGGTCGAGCCCCGCCGCTTATCGATTGCAGAGACTGAAGGGAAACTTGTCAAATCCAACCGCAAGTCAAGACCAACCTCAGCTTCCTTGAACAAAGAATTGGCCTCTTCCCTTCTCTTGCCTTCTCTTGCTCTCACGACTCTCTCCTGTCACTGCCACAGACTGAAAGTGAAGCAGTCGCCTTGCTCTTCTCCTTCTCCGACTACTCACTTACCTGTAACCACTTCAACAGCCCCCCTCGACTAAGATCCCTTTCTATACTTTCCCATATCAACCAACACATCATACATACACACACCACTCACATACTATATGCCTCCACCGGATACACACGAAATCATGTCCCTCAGGCAGATGACGCTGCAGCCCGCAGTTTCCATGGACAAGATAACAAACAAGATCGCGGCCCTTCCCGATGGCGCCGAATACATCTCCCTCGAGTTCTTCCCTCCCAAGACGGCCATGGGCTTCGCCAACCTGCGACATCGGATGCAGAGGATGGAGCAGGCCCTGCGTCCCTTGTTCGTCAATGTCACCTGGGGTGCCGGCGGCGCGACCGCGATTAAGTCTCTCGAGCTGGCCGAGCTGTGCCAACGCGAGCTGGGCCTCACCACCTGTCTACACCTCACCTGCACCAATATGAGCCGTCGGTTGATAGACAGGACGCTCGAGGACGCCAAGGTTCTTGGAATTCGCAACATACTCGCCTTGAGGGGTGACCCTCCCCGCAAGGAAGAGTATCGCGAAGCCATAGCCGACGACGACGACGACAACCCGGTTGACTTCACATGGGCCATCGACCTAGTCCGATATATACGCAGCAAGCATGGCGATTACTTTTGCATCGGAGTTGCCGCTTATCCCGAAGGCCACGCTGATGGCTCCCATCCGCTGGAGCAGAGCCTGGAGCATGACCTCCCTTATCTGGTCGACAAGGTACGAGCCGGTGCCGACTTTATCATGACGCAGCTCTTCTTCGACATAGACGCCTACGAAAAGTTTGAGCGTACGCTCCGAGACCACCCGAGCGGTGTGTTTAGCACGATGCCCATCATCCCCGGCCTGATGCCCGTCCAGAGCTATCAGATGATCAAGCGGACCACTAAGCTCAGCCACGCCAAGATGCCCGATGCCATCCTGGCCCGCCTCGATGCCGTCAAGGGGGATGATGAGCGAGTGAAGAAGATTGGTGTCGATATCGTCAGCGAGCTGATTGAGCACATCAGAGCCGTCCGGCCTGGCAGCTCAAGCCGCAGGGGATTTCATTTCTACACGCTCAATCTGGAGAAGTCGGTGTCGCTCATCGTCGAGCAGACGGGTCTGATTCAGGAGGACTCGTCTGACGAGGCCGTCCTGGACGGCTTGCTGTCGCCGCCTCCCACCATGCACTCGAACGGCAATCGACAAACCAGCCACTCGCGCTCGTCCCGCAGGCAATCTTCGGTCGGGTCGGATCCGCACAACCGTGTCATCGTCGGCGACCGGCCGGTGACCAACCCCGAGTGGGAGGCGACGGGCCAGGAAGCTGGGGTGCCGGCCAGCAGCGTCAACTCGCGGGCCAACACGCTGGCCATCTGCGAGGGCGAGGGCGTTCTCGGGCGCGAGGCCACCTGGGACGACTTCCCCAACGGCCGATTCGGCGACGCGCGGTCGCCGGCCTATGGCGAGATTGACGGGTACGGCGTCAGCCTGCACATGTCGGTGACGCAGGCCGAGCGGCTCTGGGGCCATCCGACGACTCCCGAAGACATCAATCGCATCTTCGTCAGGCACGTCCGAGGCGAACTCGCGGCCATTCCGTGGAGCGAGGAGGGACTGATGGCGGAGTCGTCGACGATCCAGGATCAGCTCGTCGAGCTCAACAACAAGGGCTGGTGGACGGTGGCGTCGCAGCCGGCAGCCAACGGGGCGCCGTCGAACGATGCGACGCTGGGTTGGGGCCCGGCCAACGGCTTCGTCTTCCAAAAGGCCTTTGTCGAGATGTTTGTCCCGGCGGACGACTGGCGGAGACTGTCGGAGAAGCTGAGGAGCGATAACATCTGCTTCTACGCCGCCAACGCGGCCGGGGACTTTGTCTCGTCGGATGAGAGCGGGGGCGTCAACGACGTGAGGGTGCCCCCGAGCACCAACGCCGTCACCTGGGGCGTCTTCCCGGGCAAGGAGATTGTGACGCCGACGATTATCGAGGAGGTCAGCTTCCGGGCCTGGAGCGAGGAGGCCTTTGGCATCTGGGGGGAGTGGGCTCGGGTTTACGGGCGGGGGTCCGCGAGCGAGAAGCTGCTGAGGGGCATCCGGGAGGATTACTGGCTGGTCAATATCATTCACCACGAGTTCCTGGAACCCCATGCGCTTTGGGATCTGCTGCGGTAGTAGGATTTTGGCAGAAGCGAGGCTGACTGGCTGTAAGAGACGGGGAGGGGGCAGTTGATGAAAGCGAGCAAGTCTTTTTTTACTCTTCGTGTGATTGAGCTATCATTGTATCGATTCGCCTGTTCTTCTCTGAGTAGAGAGACAACTACCTACCTAGGTAGGTAAGCTGTTCTACTGAGAAGAAACCATTGGCTTTCCACTATGTGATGGAAGAAGGGCAAACAAAAGGGGGGAAAACAAATCAAGAGCCAGTCATGCAAAACCATGGCAGCCTCGTCATGAAAGCAAAAAAAAAATCATCTCATAAAAGAGCAAGGCATCCTTTAAATCTCTCCATCTCCATATCCATCGTCGTCGTCGTCGAGACCGGGGGTGAGCCTGTTAATCTGGTTGACGAAGGGACCGAAGATGGATCTCTGGCCCGTGGCGTTGATCTCGGCAACCTCGATCTTGGGCTTGGGCTCCGGCTCGGGCTCGAGACTGTCGCTTAGCTGGGCGGCGGCGTCGGCGATCGTAACGCTTGCTTTGAGCGCAGCGCGGCGGGGTAAGACCGTCTTCTGGGTTGGGGTCGTCCTGGCTCGCTTGGAGGGGGTGACGTCGCGGGCGTCCCAGTTAAGGCTCGTTTCGTCGTCGTCATCATCGTCTCCGTCGTCGTCGTCGGACGAAGCTTTCTTGATCTTGGTTGCTCGTCCGCGTTTGCGGATTGCGCCTCCTCCTCCTGCTCCTCCTCCTCCTCTGCCGGTAGCGGCTTTGGCACCTCGACGGGATGGGGTGGGACGGGAGGGAGTCGGGGTGGCTGAAGTGAGGCCTTCGGTGAGACAGGTGGCGACGTCACCGCCTTCAGCTTCGGTCTTGCGAAGGGCTTCTGCGTCGCGCTTGATGGTTCGGAACTGGAACTGCATCCCATCTGCGGTTGACTGGCCAAAGTATTTCGCTATGTCTGAGAGAGCGGGTGTTAATATTGAACTTGTTTCCTTTTCTTTTTTCGTCTCTCTCTCCAGACACAAAAATTGTAAGAGAAAAGGAAAGATGATGAAGAAGAAAAAATGGATGGTTATTAGTAGATCATGACACACTCTTTTCATCGATGGCGTCCAGCGTGGTGGGAAGTTGTTCCTGGCTCAACATATCCTTGATGTCGATGCCTTGGCCGCGAGCTTGACGAACGATGGAAGCCTGGGCACGAATCGGGCGGAAACGATGATTGATGGCGTTTTCCGACACGTCGGAGCCCATGCATGCGGCGATTTCTGAAGGGGGAGGGTGTAAGGAAGTGAGTCTTTCTTTCGATGCTTCCTCATCCTTGATTTTTTTGGTGTTTTTTCTTGTTTTCCAAGTTCTGGGGGGGGGGGGAAAGAGGAAGATGCAAAGGAGAGGAAAAAGAAAAGACGAGAGAGAAGAGATGAAGAGGAAAAGACGAAAAAGAAGCTCACCTTTGTAGTTCCAGCGGACATCAGGATGGGCGGCCACCATGGCCCTGACGAGGCGAGCCTGAGCCTCGTATGTTTTGTAGTTCGCCTTTGTAGGCGTGGCTTTGGGAGCCATTTTGTTTCTCTCTTTGTTGGGCGGTTGATTCTGTGGCTGAGGGTGAGTTTTGCTTTTCTCTCGTTGGAGGGGATGGGAGGATGGTTGGGGAAGGGAAGGTGTTGAGGGATGAGAGGGTGTTGAGGAGTGGGAGGAAGTTGGGAGATGAGAGATGGTCGGGTATGGGAGGGTGTTTGGAGGTGGGGGAAAGATGGAGATGAGAGATGCTTGAGGATGGGAGGATATTTGGAGATGGAGGATGCTCGGAGGTGGAGGGTGTTTGAAGGTGGAGGGTGGTTGGAGATGGAGGGTGTTGGGAGATGGGAAGATGTTCTGGAGATATTTGAAGAAGGAATCAAGGAAAAATACTCACGATGCCGCAAAGAAGAGAAACCGCCGTCGTCAAATGAACGAGAAAGTGACGAACGAGACGAGATGGACGAAAACTCTCGTCGACGCGATGATAGGCTTCAACAAGCAAGCGACGCAACCCTAAAGATCAACCTCGCACCTCAAAAGCACCGAAGAAAAAAGCGCAAAGAAACAAACACGAGACGCAAGACAAGAAAAGAAAAGAGAAAGGCACCAGCTGTCAGCGCAAGCGACCACCCTCCGTTTTCCACCCGCCAACCAAGACGAAACCAACGTCCTCGGCGCAGAGACGAGACGAATGAGGAAGTAGATGGAAGAGCAGCGAAGAGTTCAAGGACTGAGCGTGTATGTAAACGCGCTTCAGAGGGGATGGGGATGCTGAGCGGGGTTCTTTTGCGCTGGGATGTGGACAGTATGGGTTGGGTTTCGTGACAGCTCGGAGGTCGACTTCTCTTTTTGATCTCCTTGTTTCTGAGAGAGACTGGGTGAAAGATATAGGTAGTTTTTTCTTTGGAGACGGGTGTTGCTCCAGGATGGTTCTCCAGGTGAGAGAGGTAGGATGGTACGTAGGCAATGGGTTTGTAGATGGAGGTTTTATATCTATATAGGAACTAGAAGGGCGACGACGTTGGTGATGGCAAATGGTAATGGAGATGATGGAGATGATGGAGATGATGGAGATGATGATGATGTCGGCGTTATCGATAACACCACCGATCTCCTTCCTTTTTCCTTGCCCGTTTAATATTTACATGGCGCTGCCGCGGTAACGGATGAAACGATAGAAAGAGCTTATCCATCCAATGACATGACATGCAACTCTAATCGCTTCAAGCATCAAAAAAGACGTTGCTAGTGCTCATCCAATACGAGTACTAGTACTGTATGCATGCATTTCTTCTTCTTCTTCTTCTCCTTCTTCTCCTTCTTCTACCTTGCTGTCGTCTAATGCCTATACCTACCTAGTATGCCTAGTATGCCCATGATGTGAAAACGCCTTGTCCTTTGCAGCCCATGCCATGCTCCATCCTAAATTGCATCCGCAAATCCTTTTTACTAAGATTATATCTCGCACAGATGGAAGAAACAAGACAAGGATGAAAGAAAGATAGGAAAGAAAAAGAAAAGTCGAACAAAGAGGACGGACACTGCGAACCAGCTCTAGTCGACCTCGGTGTCGGTGTAGATGACGCCGCTCTTGGTATGAGAGAAGCTCCGGCTATGAGGCCTCTCAGTCGTCATGACGGCGCTGGACCACTGGCCCTCCTCGAGCGGGTGCTCGGCGATGTAGCGCTCGCCCTCGCCGTACTGCATGTACTGCGCGCCCAGAAGGCAGTCGCAGGCGGCCTGGAAGACACCGCAGACCTTGAAGGCGACGGGAATGTCCGTGGTGGAGGTGAAGAACCAGAGGATCTTGAGGGCGTCGCCGCCCAGCCAGGCAACCAGGACCGAGAGGCGGAAGCCCTTGCAAGACCGGTTTTGCGAGTTGGCAAGGATCTGGGGGATGGCGAGCGTCGCCTCGACCGAGAGGCCGACGTAGCCCAGGGTGGCGGACCAGAGGGCGTAGACGGGGGGCATGGCGGCGAGGACGATTTCGAAGGCCATGAGGGCGCAGACCAAGTATACAAGAAACTGCCAGTATCTGGGAATGACAAATTGTTAGCTGGAGCGTCGTACAGAGACAAGGCAGAGACAGACGCAAACAGAGAGGGAGAGAGAGGAAAAAAAAGGACTCACGGCTTGGGCGACCGCCATTGCCAAAAATTAAAGGGCCGCTGAACCGAGAGCAAATTATCGTGCTGTCCGCCAACAAAGGGCATGGCAGCCTCGCCGCCCTTGGACGAGGGACCGGGCCGATGATCGAGGGCAATCTTGAGGAGGACGAGCTGCATGACGACCATGACGAGCGATTGTATCAACAGACTTGTATCGAAGCGGGCGCCATGCCAGTAGAAGATGCTATGAAACAATCTCTCAACATCAGCCGGGAAAGAAACAAGAGAAAGAGAGGAAACGAACCGGAAAAAGGAGGCGACCAGCATGATCAGGGGGATATCGAGCGAGAAGCCTGCGCTCGACTTTGAGCGATGCATCGACAGCGCCTGATCACCGTAGGAGAGTACGGGTGATAGGACGATGAAGAGCGGCGCAACATAGCCGGCGCAGGCGGCGAGCCAGCCGCTCATTGCTGATGATTGGGGGGGATGTGGGAGTTGTTTGTTCTTTCTCTCCTCGATTTCGCGATCGGTTTTTTATCTCCCCCCCCCTTTTTTTAATCTTCCCTTGTTGAGATTTCCTTTCGACTGCTTTATTCGATTGGAGGAGGGAGGAGGAGGAGAGGGAGGGAAGAGATGACGGATGACGCAATTGAGGAGAAGCGACGGAGAAGAAATGCAATTGAGAGAGGAGATGAAGCAAAACGCTTGAACAGATGGCTGGAGGAGAAGAAGAAGAAGAAGAAGAGATGGGAGAGAATGCAAGAGAGAGGAGGAGAGAGGAAGAGAGAGAGATGGGAGAGAGAGAGGGAGAGAGAGAGAGAGAGAGAAAGAGGGCGAGACGGATTGGATTGAACCAAAGGGAGCGCAGCAAATCAAGGGCAGAGGCTAGATAGAGAGCTCTGCTGCTGCTGCTGCTCGAGGTCGGAAAGGACGGAATTCCTCGCTTGACGCGCGCGGCTGCGACATTTGCGTGCGTGTTTTTTTTTCTCCCGCTCTCTCTCTCTCTCTCTCCTCTGGCTGTGGCTCCTCTTCCACTATAAGCCACTATAAGCAGCCAGCTAGCCTCTTCTCAATCTACCATTTCCATTGTCTTGAACCGAAGTCGGTGAGTCATCTCTACCTACCAGCCGCGCACAGAAGACTCGTCAGAGACAGGTAGCTTCTACCCTGTCCGCGGCCCGGGGTACATCCGAGGCGGGCTACTAGAGCTAAAGTGGGAGAGAGAAGAGCCGACGAGGACGTGACGGATTCAACGGGATTCTTTCTTGAGCCTCTAACCGGATTCAAACAGGATTCTCAATGGGGGAGTCATGTAAAGTGACACTAACGATTGTGTGTTTGAGACGCCATGCTTTTGTTTGCTTGGGGGGGAAGGAGATGCATGTGCTGTATGTATGTGGTCTCTCTCGTGACATGATAAGAGGATGGTGATGATGATGATGATGACGCAAGAGAAGACGGAGAAAGAGAGAAAGACAGAGAGAGATAAAGGGAAGAGATAGAGCGAGAGAGGAAGAGAGGAAGAGAGATAAAGAGGGAGGAGATATGTATGTATGTATCCGTACTTCTATACACTAAGAAGCAGCACACGTCAGTCGGTCCGACTGCAATCCAGCTCTCTCTCTCGCTCGACCATGGCGTGTATCATCCTCCATATGTACATATCCCGTACATACACCATACTGTCTGTAAACTCCCATATCTAATACCTGCACGGACGGCATTGAGCATGGCTGCCGGAACGACAGCAGGCAGCGTTCATGCAACGGGACCAACATGAGCAAGGCCGTATCGCATCGGCCGTCTCGTCTCGAGCAGGGCCAATCAACCAACACGGTCAAGACGACGACGACGACGACGACGAATATCCGTACATACATATATATATATACGATCTGGAAATTACCTCTCTGTGTCCAAGGATGAGCCCAGCGCGCGCATGCAGCGGCTTGGCTGATATGCATCCGTGACATGTCATCCCCCCGCTCATCCATGCTATGCCATGCCATGCTATGCTATGCTATGTCATGCCATACCATGCCATGCCATATCATTCATCCATCTATTCATCCAAGGCAGTGTGCGTATGTCTGTATGTATGTATGTATTTCTCGTCGGCACATGCTCTACGAATATTCTCTCCACTGCTTTGATTCACCCTGTTTCCTCCTCCTCCTTCTCTTTGCATCGCACATACATACGGATATATAGCGTGCTATCGTCATCTTTATGAGCTGGCTGACTGGCAGCGCAGTCGCATTTCGCACTACAACTCACCTCATCATTGCGAGAAGAAGAAGAACAAGACCGATCCAACTCTATCATCGCAGGCAATTACGAAAGCAAGTTTCTTGCTTCGGAGAGCCCATACATATATGATGATGATGATGTATGTAATGTAATGTAGGCAGGTTTGTCATGTCGTGTCATATGATGAGGTATGAATGTAGTTATGCACATGTCATCCCCCCCCCCAATTCGTCAACCTTGTCCGAAGCCTGCAGGTCGGTCTTTCGGGGTGGGAAAAAGAAGGGGAATCAAGAGTATCCGTACACGTGAGAGAGAGTGAGAGAGAGAAGAGAGAGAGAATATTCAAAACCAACAGACGATGGAACGAAAACAACACGGCTCGGGCGCGAGGACGGAGATTAAAAAGAAGGACTAACAAATCCTACGAGGAAGCAAAGCAACCTTTATACATGGCCGTACACACATATATACCTACCTACTACCTAGGTAGGTAGTAAGTAACTACCTACCTAAACAACTTGTCCTTGACTGCACTCATACTCTACATACTAATATGAAGCCTCGTTTTTCTTACGAGCTGACGTTGGACGACGTCAAGAAAGCTTCAACAACCGGCAGTTTGGGGTCAAGAAACAAAGAAGGAAGAGACGAGACAATGGCCAGTGAAAAAGTCGTCAGAGGCGGGCTGATGAGAGAGAAAGAATGTGATGGGATTTGTATGGTAACATGTCACCTCGTTCACCTACCGGGATGAACGATGCTCTCTGTTCATCCATCACCCATGACCCGATATCACATACATACATACATACATACATACGTGTCAGAGCGCCATCCGACCAGGCAAAAGTGCGTTGTGAGCGCGCCATCGGCAACCCTCACGGCAGTCGATTCCTCGTGGGGGTGTGACAAGCAACAGCAAAGCAACAGAGGGAAGAAAGAAAGAAAGAAAGAAAAAAAGAAAGGAAAAAAAAAAGGAGGCTCGCGTGATCGAGACGAGGGCGTATAGCACGGCTACCCCCCGAGCGAGTCCCCCCGTCTACGGCATAGCTAGACGACGGATTTTCAACGTGTATGTGGTTTTAGCCTAATCAAGTCAGACAAGACAGAAGGAAAAGAAAAGAGAGGAGAGGGATGAGTCAGTTTGCAGGTCTTAAAGACACGGACGAGATGTTTGTTAGACGTGTGTGATTCTAGGTATACAGGCAACGTCTACTCCGTAGTCCTCGATTTTTTTCCCTCACATGGTTTAATTCGTGGCTTCCTACAGCATTCGAACCCCCCCCCAACGGCATTTCCAAACGGACATACAATCTTCAGCCCGGAGGGGGCAAGCGGCGGCTCCGAGACAGCCCGAGAGGGTTTATGTATGTAAGAGAGAAAGAAGAAGAAAAAAGAAGGGGGGGGGCGTGTGCATTTTTGTCCACCGACGTTGCATAGGAGTTGGTTAGGAAGAGGCATGATGTTGAGAGGGAGAGGGAAAGGGGGGGGGGGGGGGGTGGTTGCGGAGAGAGAGAGAGAGAGGGAGGGAGAGAGAGAGAGATAGGCGGCTTCTGGAAACGGCTTCTGCCCGGGGGGGGGCAAAGGTGGGGTACGTAGGCGAAAAGCAAAAGGCGAGCAAGCAAGCAAGCTCTCGTCAGCCACCCTTGACGAACTCGCTGCTAAGTTGATGGCGGCTTAGTCCGGAAGGATGAGATTTTGTCTCGGACAGGGCCGGAGGAAGCACGTACGTACGTGCGGATAGGTAGGTAGGTAGGTAGGTATAGATGATGTGATGATGATGAAGAAGAAGAAGAGGCGTATCCGAACCGAGCATGACAGTTAGGTATAATCCCGTAGATTTCCTACTACACCGAAGACAAATCCACACACGGATACGGAACTGTATAAGCCAACTGCTTCGATATTCCCCCCCTCGCTTTTCTCTCGATAGATATCGTATACGCATGACATGACATGACACCCCCCCCACCCCCAACACAGCTGAGCACGCCAGCCCACGATGCAGCCAACGAAGCTGACTGCATGTCCGAGATGGGGAGGCGGGGGAAAAGAGAACGAAGATGAGAGAGGGGAAAAGGGGGGGGGTAAAGCGACGAACTGTGTATCTTCATACGCCGTATCTCGTGTGATTTTTCTTCTTCTTTTTTTGCCTTTTCGAATCCTTCTTTCTAATTTCCTCTCTCGGTAAAGACGTCTCTTGCTCTATAATTTTCGCTATTTCTCTAACATGGAAGAAACACATCTTCACTGCAAGGAAAGGAAAAAGGGAAAAAAAAAAAACACCGGCCCAGGATTGCCGACGTACATACAAGATTGACATGTGACCGACGCCTCTTTTCTTTCCTCTCTCTCTCTTTTTTTCCTTTTCATCATGTGCCAGTCGGCGGCTGTGCTTTCATCTGCGGGAAGGTAGAGATGGTGAGGGAGTGAGTGGGTGTGAATGTCATGTTGGACAAAAGAACCTCATCCATCCAATCCATCCATTCTCTTCTCTTATAACTGTCCAACTCATACATACATACATACATGCCTACAAACCTGTCAACTTTGGCTGTGCCATGTGCATGAGATAACTCGCTTCCCGTCTCCGGTTAAGGAGTTCAGGTCCGGCACTTGTCAAGCAGCCTCCCTTTTTTTTTTCTCCCCTTCCCTTGCCTACCCGCTTATATGCGTTTCCCGTCCCTTTTTTCACGATGCCGCATATTTTCCACTCCTTATTAACACAAACATGCAGTTGAAAGAGAATAAACAAAAAGTAAATGATAACGATAATAATAACGAAGATTAAAGAAAATGCCCCACGTAGAACCAAACCCCCCCCCGGACCCGGCCCGCTCCTCCCCCCCTAAATATAGCCCCTTCCTTCAATGGGGCGCTCCCGTCCCCGCCCGGGGCCGGCGGCCGAAAGAGGAAATCCGTCGACGTCAACTCTCTCTCTCTCTCTCTCTCTCTCTCAGTCAGAGTCAGTCTCAGTCTCTTTTTCGCGGACGGACCTCGGCCTCTTCACATGTCGCGGGGAAGGGAAAGGGGAAGAAGGGAAAGGGGGCCAATCACGAAGCCAGGCCTGGTTTTTTTTTTCTTCTTTTCTTTTCTTTATCTTGTTTGTTCTTCTTTTCAGCTTCGGTCTTTTCATTTATCCTCTTCGTGATGCCAGCCATGTCTCTCTTGTTTTTTTTTCCGCTTTCCTTCTTCTTCTCTTGTTGGAAGTGAAGTGACATGCTTACTATGTGTGTTGATGAGAGGAGAGTCAGGGTCGTAGTAGAGCCTTTTTTTTTTGCCATCTCTTTTTTTGTCCGACGAACCTCGTTAATGTATATATATATATATATATATATAATACACAATATATATTCGCATGTACATGTATATGCGGATGTATGTAGATGTAGGCATAGGCATGTGCGTCAATGATGGGTGGCATCATATCATGGCATGTATGTAAGTAAGAGATGCAGTGGTTATATCGTCTCTTATTCACCCCCCACCCCCGTCCATCTGCTATTCTCGTCGCACACATACATACATGCACATGCTTACGACAGATGGCATGCATTGACGACGACGACGACATCTTTTCCTTTTCCCTTCCTTTCCATGTTTGCTGACGATGCCGATGCGCCATCTCGGCACTCGAGCAAAAGTGCCGCGTCGTAAGCGTGGCTGCCCTGTATGTATGTATGCTGCATATACAATACATGCCTTATCTCCTTTCCATACCTGTACCTACCTATCCTACATCACCCAGACTGACTCCTTACCTCCTACATGAATAGTCCTTACCAAGCTCCTCCGTCGGCTCATCAGCTTCCCCGCCGAAGAAGCGCCAAATCGACCGACTTCCGCTTACCATGAGAGCTTTTCCAACCACCGGACTCGGGCACATATAGAGACCGGATTTCGATGCCATATCCGGTAGTCGGGGGAGGTCCTTTAATTTAAAAAAAAAATACTACGGATATGAGAGCCGCCGTCAAGAAGTGATGTAGGCCGTGAAAAGGAGAAGCTGAATCTCATGGGGGAATATCATCAGGGGAAGAAAAGCCCAATAGCCACACTTCTTACCGCCATCTCTGAGAACAAGGCCGTGACAATCCCAGCCAGCGTAGGTAGGAAAAACAGCTACGAATCAATCATCAGCATACAAAGCACACGTGCCACGAAATACCATGAAAACGAACATAAAAAAACGCCGCTAAAAATGAAGGGGGAAAAAAAGGAGGAGGTCACGTCGCCGGTCTACTGCAATGTACGAGGGCAGTCCGATATGCACGCACGTCACAGAATGGCCGACCACGGCTCCGACACAATAAACATCCCATCTTTCTCACCCAATTTCTTTCCTTCTTCCTTTCCGACATTCAAGGACCAGGGAAGGGAAGGGGGGGCAAGGATCGTAACGAGCTTTCCCATCGATGCGAGTGGCCGGGCGGGAAGCAAAGCAAATAATCAAGGCTGACGATTTCAACACCCTGTAAGAAAGACAAATTAAAAAGCAAAGAAAGAGAAAGAAGAGCGGTGGAAAAGAATTAAAAAAAAATGCCGTGGTGGTGCAAGGGGGGTCGTTTAGCCAAGATTGAGTTTCTTGGTCCCTGGACGGCAGTCCGATTCGCTACCGAGTCTTTGTTGTTTTATTATATACCCTCTTTTACCCCCCCCCCCCCCCCCCCCCCTCCTCCCCGAAGAGACCACGTGTTGTTTTTGCTGGTTACAATATTAA